>APFE030235858.1:0-29626 GCA_000404065.3 Pinus taeda
AAATTTTTCAAAACCATACAATATTTTCCAATTAAAAGATATATATACCGTATAAAGTCATGAATCATGGAGAACATAGCATATTTTTACATAGGCGTGCCTATATTCTAAGCATTCTCAGATCAACTGCCATTATAGACGTTACATCAAGCTCACACTAAACCTTTACAAGGAGCAGTGACCTTATAAGAAATATTTAATAGGATCCAAAATATCAAAGCCTGCAACCACAACTATCGAAACCCAAGTCCAGAGAATAAACACACATGGACACATGAACAGATTACACATAAAAGCCACGGATTGCAGCGGAGGACAATACCTTTTTATTTGGTACATTGCAGAGAATAAAGTGATATTAGAGAAATATGATGCTTTGCATTAGCATATTCAAGTGATGTTATGAGCTTATGGCCTTTTGCTATTTTAGGAATTAGTTTATAGTTAATGTTTTTTAAAGATATCTGATAAGTGAGAGAATGTTGGGATATGGATGTTGTAGATTTCACAATTATATATTTTTAAAAGATATATGATAAGTGAGAGAATGTTGGGATATGGATATTGTAGATTTCACAATTATATAGTGAAATAATTCTTTAAAGATATGGTAGAGAAAAAAGTGATATTAGAAAAATATTACATTTTATAGATATGCCTATAGATGTATTGATGAAATTAGTGAGCTTAAGTATATTCAAGTGGTGTTGTGGATCTATTGGCTTTATGGCTCTTAGGAATTAGCTCATAGTTTAATGTGTTCTCCCTTATATTATTACAAGGTATAAGATAAGTGGGAGAACGCTAGGACATATTTCATACACCTCACAATTGGGGTAAGTAACTATTGTTAAGAAATAATATGGATTAAATGCTAGTGAAGTAACTAATACATGGAAATGGAGATTACTAGAATGCAATGAATGTTAAGTAACAAAAGTTGGTCAATTAAGTGTTGGTGGCTTTTGACATGTAAAATAGAAAGAAAATCAACCATTTATGGTTTTATTGCACAAAGAAGCACTTGCATTCAAAAATGGGAGTGATGTTTTCCATTTCATTGCATTAATATACACACAATAATGTTAAAAAAAAAAAAATCATTATTGTATTAATAATAAAAATTCGATGTTGGCATGTCTATTTAATAACATAATAATATAAAAAAAATTCAATGTGGATCTAATCTAGGAGATAAATAAAGTATTTCAACTCCTATATTGTGTAAAGTATTTCACTGTCAATTGTGTATATATTATATAAAACAATTAAAAATAAAAAAATTCTTATGTTTAAAACATTTTATTAGCCTCTTACTCAAAATCAAGAAGATGTAGAATTTCATTATACTTGAGAGTTGACACATGACCCAAACATACACATATTTAACCAACATAGATCCATCTTAATCTTAAGGATCTGTCAAGCGCTGAGAGGAATCAAACCTCTCCAGTGCAATCCTCTTTTCAAGTTTTGCACTCTAAAATAAATTTGCATCTCAACAAATGTGATTCTTGATAAATAAATACAATTTTAAGATAGATTGATGTTGAATATACCTATTTATTGAATCCTACTCTTGTAGCAAAACAATATATACATGTTTATTGAATTCTAGAATATTAAATGGCAATATGGTCATGAAATTTCTTCATAATATTTATGAAACTACTAAATATCTCATTAAGAACACAATAACTTTATAATATATTCCACCATTTAATTCTAAATAATATATTAATTACTAAATAATATATTATGTAAAACATTTATAATAATAATAAATTATATAAAAATCTCTAAAAATCATTGCATATATTAATTATATAATATATATATATATATATAGATATATATAATATATAATTAGGCAGTACTTTTAATATAAACAACTTTAAAAACAATATATGACATTAGAATGACCAAGAAGTACTGTTATCGAAATTGTTTGATTTTTCTTCATCAAAGGTTGACTTTTAATTATATTAAGAATTTAGATTTTAATTGATATTAAATCGTAAGGCCTATATTTGTGCCAAAATTTTCTAGGTTTTTTGCTCTAAAATAAATTTAGTTTGAGAAATTTCTTTAAATTTAATAGATCTCAGAATTAAATAAATCACTATATATATTTACGACATAATACTATGATTGGAAAAAACAAAATAACAATCTAAAAAAACTAAAATCTTTATTATATTCTAACTACTATTTAAATATTCTTTAAAAATAAAAAATTTTATAATATATATAATCATTTAATTACAAAATATATATATTCTTAAAAATTCATTAGTATAATAATTCTATTTCTTGTTTATTTTTACATAAATATTTATAACTTGTATTTTAAATTAATTTAAATATATAAAAACCTAACTTCATTCATAAATATATATTCTACCTCATTACCACCTTTCAAATACTTCACTAGCGTTACATTTTAGCATGAATAAACTTATAAAACAACTATGACATTGGGACGATGAAGAATACTGCTATAGAAATGGGTTTTTGATTTCTTCTGTAGCCATTGATCAAGATTGACCTTTAATTAACATGAACATCCAAAGGCTTTTCCATGGAAAGTTCGGACTGGAATATTTTTTGATTTTTTGTTTATCCGTTAGCAGATTGACATTTTATGAATAATTTGATATTTCATTAGACTATAGCCAGCCGTGGACATTTAGGAAGCCGTTTACCAATGAATACAGGGCCTCACTCAAATTGAAATTAGGTTTATCTGTTCAAAAATATTTTCCACTGATCAATTGAATAAATTGATATTTCATTGGACTAAGCAGAATGGTGGACATACAGAAATGCTATTTACCTGTCTAAAAATATTTTCCACCAATCAACTCCAGGTTTAATTGGGATATGTAAATTCAGAAAGATTTGCACGACATCTCTATGATATCGGTGGAATCCATGATCATATCTCTTAGACAAATTATCAGGAGGAAAATTAATACCGTCCAACAACAACATGGTTGTCATGCAATTTTTTCATAACTATATCCATTATTTTCAAATACAGATATATATATATATATATATATCCTATAAAATCATGGAGAACAATGGCATATTATCATATAGGCGTACCTATATACTACGCATTCTCAGATCAACTGCCATTATAGTCGTAATTACTTCAAGCTCACACTAAAACTTCAGTTCACAAACTAGGTGCCGTGACCTTATAAGAAATATTTAATATTATCCAAAATACCAGAGCTTGCAACCACAGCTATCGATCAAATCCAAGTCTAGAGAATAAAGACACATAGACAAACGAGCAGACCACACATAAAACCCACGTATTGCAACGGAGGAGCAGCAGACCCACCGGTGGTACTCGATCGAGGAGGAGGTACAACAGGTGCGGGAGGGGCAGGAGATGGTCCTGGTCGAATTGCCATAACAACCACATGAAGCTTTTGGGATTTCTGGCAATGACCATTTGCCCCACTTATGAAATAAAATGAGCCCGGGTGGGGCAGCTTGAAGACTGTGAAACCATCTTGGAATTTATGTATGGGCTCTGATGTGTTGCAGCTGCGGTAGTCCTGACAAGTTACTTGAAGTACTGAATCCTCGGCTGAATTGTACACGAACACTAACACCAAAACAACCAAGAAAACAACACCAATTAATGAATGAAAATCCTATTTGACTGTGGAGATATAATCAGTTAAATCAAATCTGATTTTCTGAACATCCTAATTGACTGTGAACACTAACACCAAAACAACCAAGAAAACAACACCAATTAATGAATGAACATCCTATTTGACTGTGGAGATATAATCAGTTAAATCAAATCTGATTTTCTGAACATCCTATTTGACTGTGAGCACTAACACCAAAACAACCAAGAAAACAACACCAATTAATGAATGAACATCCTATTTGACTGTGGAGATATAATCAGTTAAATCAAATCTAATTTTCTGAACATCCTATTTGACTGTGGAGATAATCAGTTAAATCAAATCTGATTTTCTGTTTCTCTTTATTGGAAGGTAAGAGGGAGGTTGTTAATATTGGATATCTTTATTTTTATTGTACATGAAATTTATTGGTATAGAATATCTTTATTTTGATTGCATATTTCCAGAATACTCAGAATACTCTTAATTTGAAAATTAGTGGTATTCAATATCTTTATTTTGATGGCATATTTTGAGAATACTCTTAATTTAAAAGACATGAGTGAGGTCAACCATATCAGTCTCACTTCTGAATAAAAGTTATTAGTATTGAACATCTTTATTTTGATTGTATATTTTGAGAATATTCTTAATTTAAAAGACATAAATGAAGTCAAATGAATCTCTCTTCAGAATTCGCCATAAAAATAAGCTCATATATTGCTACCAAGTTAACACAGTTTTATTTATTTAAAAATGTTTTTCTGATACTAAAACACATTACAACAATAATAATCAATATATAAAACTCAAAAGTCATCAAACCACTGACACTAACAAAATTTTGAAATGCATAAAACTCAAAGCTCATGGAAGGATAATAATCTTTAAACCCAACTACTAAAAATAACCCTAATTGATGAATCTGTGAAATCTGATGAAGGGTTACTCTAAAGAGAGATTAGATTTCTTACCGAGAGAATCCCCAACCTCAAACCTGTTTTGCCTTGCCCACTGGTCATAGCTTTCTTTGTTTGTATCGTTCGGTACCGTCCAGTCATCTCGTCCTCTAACTCTGAACTCATGGGCATGAGATCCAGTCTGCATGAACGCCAAAAGTATGCAGGATATGAGGATCACCATAGGCATGCGTGCCTTCTCCCTGCTGAAAATGTTGAATATCTCCATGGATTGATTGCTACACTCAAAGGAAAATGCAGTTGGGTATACAGTGAATAATGGAAGTAGTCAAATGGGCTTCTGTAATATGAAGAACCCTCCTCAATCGAATGTGATAATTTGATTGTGTTCTGTTCCAATTATAATGTATCATTTATAAATACTGCTAGAGAAGGTGAGTTCAGAGAATCATGCATGATATTTTGACAGCCTTTCATTTCGGCTTTACGCCTGTATTGCCCACCAAAAATATACCACAAACAACGAACATGCAATTCCGCCGCTGGAAGATAATAGTGGCCAACCAAGGATTCTCTAAGCAGAAGGATTGTGAGGAATAAATTTCTAATCATGGAAGCAAGTGCCAGAAGCGAATAACATACATATTGCGTTGCAATAAACTCAACATTTAAAAGAAGTAACAACATATGGCATTGCAGTAAACTCAACATTCAAAAGAAGTAAGAAAAGTTAGGTAAAGCAAAGAAGTAACGGACCAGTTGTACATCAACTTTTCTCGGTCCTCGCACATGGAAAAAACGTTGGCCGGAGCAGGGAGGTGGTATTTCATGTGAACCAATATTTACTGTAGGGCATTATTGATTTATTAATGCATTCACAGGATAATATATCATCTACATTCCTGAGCATTAATAATATACTTATTTAAATCTACTGATAAGCATATGCAACCCTGAGCATTAAGCATTAATAGATCAATAATACAATCTTGGTTGGTTGGGTATTTCATTCCATCTCGCCCGAAAAAGAAAAGTGAACAGGATAGTAAATATTGGTATTGGTTGCGTATTTCGTTCCATCTCAACCGTAAAAATGTGAATAGGATACAAGTATGTGACGTACCGGTGGAGACAAATGGATAATTTAAAGATTTTTAAACTCTATTGTCCCATTTTACATAGTTTTCAGGGTCAGAGAAGGCCATTCAATTCTAGACAAGCATTTCCTTTGCTTCATAATAAAAGTCATACCGCAAAAGCTTATGCTGTTCCATATTTTTTTTGTTTGTTTTTTAGAGTTATATAAATTAAATAGTTAATAAAGGTCGATAGTAATTAAATAGTTATATGGTGTTTTTAAGAGTATATAATTAATATAAATAGGGTCGATAGTAATTAAAAAAGATATATTATTATATTTTAGAAAAATTTATGATAGTGGAAGTTTAAATTCAAAATTTATTAAAAAAAAATTATTTTATTTATAGATTATGATATTTTTAAAAAAATTCTTAATATCATTAAATTTACATTATTTATAATTATTTTTTATTTCAAAGAGTTTAAATTCTGAAAACTTATTTTAAAATAGATCATGTTTATTGGGTAATGTAAAAGATATAAGCTTAAATCCATTACAACAATATTCTACCCAATTCCAAAATAATATAACTAGCAATTATACCAAATGAATGTTTGTTTGACAACTCTTGAAAGACAGGAAAATATCAACAAAAGACAAGGACCATACTACAATGAAATCTTTCCACTGCCTCCTTGAGCCTTACAAATCACAAGACCTATGTTCAAGTTAAAGACCTTGTTTGATTATGTCAACATGAATGCCTCGTAAATAGAGTAATAGATAGTGATTTGCTACCTTCTAAATCAAAGGTTATTTTGGTACAATTCTTCCATATTTCTTCTTGAAATGGGTGATTATGCTCTACATTTCCTTGTTGTGAGTTGGGATAGAAAATAAAACAAATAATTTTATCAATTACTTAAATAATAACAAATTTTAACATATTTTATAATAAAAATTTCCATGGAAACATGTTTTTTATGGCATTACAATTAAAATATACATGGTGTGAGGGCGTCCTTAAATCTTTGATACAAAAAAATTGCTAATTGTTTGAACCATCACTTAATTTTTTTCTCATTTCTTGTCCATGAATGAGTTTGTTCATCTCTCTGATCATTTTTTTATATTCCATATACCATGACTCGGCATTACATCTTTTGCACATTACAGGTGCTTCATTAGCCCCCTGGTATGCAGATGCATGATTCACAACCTTAAGAGTTGTTTCAGCTCTTGTGTGATCTTTAAATATAAGTAATGCATGATTTTCTTTCAACCACAATAGCTCACACTCACCTGCAAACTTGAATATTAGTGAATTCACATTTGCATCGCATGGTAAATCAAATATGCAAATGAAAATCCTTAGATGCATATCTGCAGACAATTTGAAAGGTAGAGGACGCACCTGTTGTGATCCAAGAATTGAACCCTTGGAATTCACACTACGACATAGAGGGGATTTTGAGGTTTGTGTAGCTTGTATAATCGAAATACATGTTAGATCCCTTCCTGCAAAATATACAAAGAGGTTACATCTTTCTGTAAGGGGCTTCAATGTAACCCTTTCCTACTTGGGAATTGCACAAAAAACATGAAAACAAATGCATTTTGTTTTAGGCGAAACCAAGAATCTAAATCTTTCCTCACATCTAAGACCAAATATGGCTCCAATAGGCACTCTACTTGAATTTGAATGTAATGGTTGAAGAGGAGTAGGGAATTTGTGTAGAAAGGCTTAAAAAACAGGATCCATTTTCATATTGTTGCCTCCATCATCACATGTCACTTGTGTTGTTAATCTACCACAAGAACATGTTATTTGTAATAGAGGTTTGCATTTTGCATTGGGGCATGAAGTATATGGGTGACATGGAGCAATGCAAGTGTGTTTGCAAGTATCCTTGGAGCTCCACAAATTTTCCAACGTGACACTCTAAAGGATGATGATAAGATAGAGCCACAAGGAAGTAAATGGCAAGTCTTAGTACAAGCATGGATTCGACATTGCCTTATTTTACCATAAGATCTATTGCATAAAATAAATTGAGAACCACATGGGAAATTCTTCACAAATGTTTACACAAGTAATTTTACACAAATGTTTTCCACAAGGAAGAGCATTTTCACATATCTCATAGTAGGTTGGCACAGGATCCATGTTGTTAGAGCCTAGATTTACCTCAGGCTAAAAAGGTAGGATCCAGGGCCAACATCAAACCACGCTCAGCCTGGTAGCTAGCCCTACCAGGTCAGGAGAGGGCTCTCTCCGGGTCAATCTTAGCTAATTATTTTCACTAAAGGCTTGAGATGACTGGTTTAGCTACTAATTTTAGGCTAGGTATTCATGTGCAAGGGATTTTTGAATGAATTGATGAGTTGTTGGCTTAGATGAGAAGGCAGATTTTGGGTGCGGGGAATAAGGCACAATCCTACAAGGATCTCGATGGGGCAAGGTAGGCAACTGAATTCGGCACTCTAAATCAAGTGAGATGGATGGATTCAGACAGAGGAGGAGTTGAAGAGGGCAAGATAAATCATGGATCCTCTCCAAACAGTGGAAAACATCAAAAAACTAAAGCAAACTTCAAGTAGAGCACTGCAGTTTTCAATGTATTCTACTTACACTCTTGTTTGTTTAGCTGAGAAGAAATAAAGAGAAATGATACATATAGCGCATGAATGAATTCAAAAAGACATAAGAAAGCATTGTACCAAAACAAATGCCACAAGGATCCCAAAGAGTACTGCAAACCTTGGTCTCAATTCCTTAGCCAAAATACTGATATGAATGTACAATGAAGCTCCTTACTTTCTCAAGAGTCCAACCATGCCAATGACTGAAAAAATACATAATAGACAAAGTATAGCTCATCCTTGCCTCTAGGGGTCAAGCTCACATGTTTAGGAGCTGATCCAACTGATTCTAAACTAGGAATTAGAAAGCAGGCAATGAAACAACATGCCTCTAGAAACAAGGGAACTAATTCATTCAGTTTCAAACAATCTTTTAACTGATGAATCTACCTAACCAAGTGAACATTTGACATATTTACATCATGATCCATCAATGTACATGAAATTACATCATAATTTGACAATAAGAAGTGAAAAAGTCAAACTAGCCAAAACTAGGTGAAAAATAGAGCAAAACTTGGTCAAACTGGCAATTTTTCCTCTATGCACCATGCTTGATTCTCTATGTGCTGCGCCTATTTGGACCCACTTGGCCTTCCCGATGTCCAATTCTGCTCCAAGTATGCTTGTTGGAAAGGCCTTCCTATCTACTTTCCAACCCAAGTGGAATTTTTCAATTTGGCCTTCATTTGCTCTGTCAAAAATCAATTCTCCCAAGGCTGCTTCCTGTGTGTCAAAATAGGGGCAGTGAGGTCATTTTTTGAGTGTTTTTGACCTTTTTGAGGATTCAAATCCTACCCAAATTTCTTGGCCATGAACAAGCAAGCATAATTTTCAAGCCAAATCCAAAAATGCTGAGCTTTTTGAATTTGGAGCCTCCTAGCAAAAGCGAGCGCCACGTGGCACAGCGCATGGGGCATAATTTCCTGTTTTTTGTGCCAAAATTTATCAAAATGCAGAAAATGCCCAAAATTTCTTGAAATTTGGGCTGAGCCTTCTGTAGTAAGAGCTATGTTGGGCCAAGGAAGCCTCAGCCAAAATCCGAAGTCGATCATGCTCCTTTTGCCTCTTTGATGCCTTCTTCAATTTTGCCTTTAAATTCCTGATTTGAGCCTTGCAAACTTTGTTCCTCGCCATGTAGTGAAAAAACATATGTCTCAACAAGTTTTTCTCCTTGTTGGCCTTCTCCAACAATCTCTCTAACTGGATATTGACTTTCTCAAGCCAAGACTCTTGATCGGCATTGATCTCCCGCTCGAGTGAAGTAAACTCCACCCTCCTCCTTTGGGCAGCTTGGCGGTTCTCCCTGATGTTTTGTAAATCCATCATTGTGTATTGATCTTCAAGCTGCTTATTCCTCTACTCCAAGTATTTTATGATCCACTTAGCCCTCTCTAGGTTGAGGGACAAGGCCTTGATGTCTGTCTGCTGCTCTTGGATGATCTCTTTGAGACTTGTGCTTTGCGAGCCCATGTCCATATCATCATCCTCAATAAGAATAAAGTCCCACTCACCTGAAGGCCCCTCATCCTGCATTGGCCTCTTTCCTTTGTCCTCAACCTGTGGTGCTGATGTCGGAAGCGAGGCACCTTCCACACCAGGTGGAGATAACACTCGCTTTGCTGCTACTGTGAACAACTGCCTAGTGCCCTTATGATAAGTAATGAACACCAGCATACTCGCAACCTGTGTCTCATGACCCTCATGCTGATAAGAAGGTCCACCTGTCTCACGGAAAGCCTCTGATGGTCCCCAGGAGCTGTGAAAAATTCACGGGAGATGAATTCCTCCCAAGAGATACCCTGTAAGCCAAGCTGATGGATGACCATAATCTTGATGAGAGAAAAATGGTAAATATTGTTGAACTGTTGCTGGGGAGTTTTGTACTGCACTAGACTAGTCATCCTTTCGATATTTCGACACATGAAGTAAGGGATGTTCATCATCCATACCTAGGTAAAATTCTTCAGCAGCCTGATATGATAAGCATATAAACGAGAGAATCGGCCCTCACATCTGAAATACTTCATGATCAATTTCATTAAAGGAGCATATTCATCTTTGAGGTATCGAAAAGGAAACAGTTTCTTGAGCTCTCTCAAAAAGTCGGGCTTAATGTACGGTTCATAATGCTGCCGGTCAATTTTCTGCCTCTTGTTCCATGGCTCTCCAATGTTAGGTATGTCGGTTTCTAATGAAATGGATTTTGGTGTTAATGTGAAAGTGACACCAGCTAAAGTGGCTTGATCACCATGTAAATGCAGCACAGACAGATGAGCCAACTCATGATGAAACTGAATGCTAGCAACCTTCTCACAAAATTCATAACATGACTGATGTTGGAAACAAGAGATGGCAAGAAGGTAGGCCTGTAACTCAGCAGTAGTGATTGGTTCTTCTCTGATATGTTTTCCACCTCTATGAGGCCTCCTGGGTGCATGTCCCTCTGTACGTGAGTCACTTTGGGTCTCCTCTTCATAATCATATGAAAGATCAAATGCGATATATGCTGGTAGATAAACTGTCTTCGAGAAGTAGGTGTTGATATGTCAAACTGTCTTGAACTGTCTTTGATGATGTGTTTGACCTTTGCCACCAAGGGAAATAAGTGAAATGAGGGAATGTGGAGGGGAAATTTAGAAATAGGGAATTAGGGAATGATTTAGGAGGGGCTAGGGTTTTGGATTTTAAGTATGGGACTGGGGTTTGGTGCATTTGGGATTTTGGGAAAGGGGACTTGGGATTAGGGGTATGTGAATCGGGGGAATAAGGAAAGCAAGGAAAATATGCAATAAGGGAGTGATGAAGTGAGGGGATACTTGGTAGCAAAACAACCAAATTCAAAACCCTAGTAGCAATCTTTGAAAATGTTGAAAAAGTAGGGTTTGATTCTTTTAAACATTCCCCATGAAGCAAGCACCACGAAACAAGCATCAAACTTGGATAGAAAATAGTATCGGAGACTCTACCTACTTGTATCAAGACAGATCTGTGCGTTTTGGGTGATTGGAGGATGTTCTGGTAGTTTTCGGGCTCTCTGGCTGAGTGCGCCGCGCATTCAACCCAATGCATCGTGCTGAGCATATGCGCCACGCCCGTGCTTTTTTACACTATAAAATGCGGCCCAATGCACCGCGCCTGGTAAGTTCGTCGCGCCTCCTACCCAGTGCGCTACACCGGTCAACTTGGAGTGATTTTCACCCCAACTTCTCACTTGCTCACCATAATAACTTTGCTTTGTTTTCTCTTTGCTCTTGGAGTGCAAATAAGCTTTAAACATTTGGAGAAATGATTTATACATGGAGCTTTTCAAATTTAATTTTGCCAAACCCAATTTCATAATGTTTTGCAAATGACTTTATTTTCCAACTCTGGTTTTTGGACTTTTTCACTTCATTTGAACTTTGTGATGAACTAAATGACCTAAGCTTTGCTTGTTTTGAAGCTGTTGGAACTACTGGGGCTAAGGAAAGAAAACAGGGTGTAGATGGAGTGATACATAATGAAGAAAACAAAATTTCATGATTTTTGTACAATAAAGGCAAAATAATCTGTTTTTTTCCTCAAAACAAAGTTTTGAGGAAAAACACATTTTCGAACACTTGGTGATGAATTTTATTGATGTTGAAACTCCTCATGTGCCTGTTGGGGGTTATTGGGTGCTTTGAAACATTTTTGACGAAACCCTAACGGAACCCTAGACCTAAAAGACAATGAAACACTAAATGGACCTTTACATTCTTAAAGATAGAAAAGGTGACTGTATATGCATTTTAATGAGCAAACATGAACCAACAGGTAAATGACGATGAGGAAAGTTGTAGGAAAGCCACTACCATCAGATGATCCATGCACCTAATGGAATGCAATGACTGGGTGGGACACCTAATATGAAATGCAACAAGAGGATTTGATCTCTGACGGAGGGATGAAGATACCGACGCTAACATTGGCTCCAATGGGGATGGTAGCTCCTTTGAGGTGCCAAGAACTACATATCTCTGGGAAAGTTGACAGTGCCTTCGTCCATTGGGTTATGGAGTCAATAACTTCAACGAAACAATATTGAACACTTGACTTAAAGACTCAATTTTAGGACTGAATGTGACTCAACACTGACCCATTTTCAAGATTGAAATTGACTGGAAGACCTGACTCTAACAAACCAAACTTAAAACTGAAATCAAACATCAGCTTTATAGCCTTCACCGCGGGCCCTAAGCTGAAGAATGAAAACAGTACACACTTGCAATGGAATTTAAACAAACCAATATATACAATGATGAATAGAACAACATAAAACATTTCACAAATAATACCGCTTGAGGAGTCGACCATTGACTGCTCCACCCAAATAATCTTCGCCATTCAGCTCTTGCAATAGGAAAGCATTATGGCCCCGATATGTAGCAATCTTGTACAGTCCTTTCCAAAGATTTTCAAATTTGCCGTGTTTACCTTTCTCCTCATTCCTTGCATCCCATTTCAGCACTATGTCTCCTATCTCAAACCTGTCCGCCTTTGCTTTTCGGTCATATATTATCTTGATCCTTTCCTATAGCTTGAAAGTATTATGAACTACATCCTCCCTAGTTTGCTGCAAATGAATCATTTGATTGATCCTCCGCTGCAAACCATCATCTTCGTTGTTCACTTCTTGCATAAGTTTGACCACTAGGATTGCCAAAGAGGTTGGGAAACCTGTTTCCACACCATACACAAGCTCAAAAGGAGACATGCCTATAGATTTCTTGTGACTTACCCTGTCTGCCCAAAGTGCATTGACCAGCTTTTTGTGCCAACCTTTCTTGATAATTTCTAGCAGCTTTTTGATAATGTTGATAAGAGATTTACTTGAGGATTCAGCCAATCCATTGCCCTGTGGATAATAGGTTGTCGAATGCCCCAAAGTGATTTGATACTTATGAAAACAATCAATCATTATTTTTGATTTGAAGGTTGCTGCATTGTCAGTGATCAACTTATTGGGATAGCCAAAACGAGACAAAATATTGTTTTCAAGAAAAGAGATAATTACCGAATCGGTGGCCTGCCTTGTAGGTATTGCTTCGATCCATTTGGTGAAATAATCCGTTGTTGTGAGGATCCATTTATGTTGTGCTGAGGAAGAAGGATGAATTTCACCGATGAAATCCAAACCCCACTGCTGAAATGGAGCACTAACTTCAATAGGCTTGAGTGGTAAAGGCTGCAACTTCCTCTTACCTTGGAAAATCTTACATTCATGGCAGCTGCTCACTGTTTTCTACACATCAGCAAAAAAAGTTGGTCAATAATATCCGGCTCTCAATATTTTATTGGCTGTTGTCTTCTAGAAAAGATGGCCTCCGCAATCTCCTTTGTGAAACTCCTCCATCACCTATTTCGCTTCTTCTTCAACTAAACAATTTAGCAAGACACCACTGGGGTCTTTCCAATAAAGTGCACCATTCATCATACAAAATTTTGTAGCTTTCAATTTCAGTGTCCTACTTTTGTTTTTAGCCATTCCAGATGGTGATGACAAGTTTTGGAGTACATAAACAATGTCTGAATACCAAGGAGAAAGGAGGAACATTTCTGATACCTATACGGGCAGATTCTCTTCATTTTCCTCGGACATAGCAACAATTATATTAATGTACAGGACGTGCAGATTTGACTCCGCCATCAGTTTAGCTAGCCCTTGGCCTTTAATGAGCTTTGTTGGTTTGATTTCTATGTCATACTCCAACAAGGCAGCAATCCATTTGCCTCTTCTTCCCTCCTGATCTGTTTGCACTAGAACATCCTTAACAATAGTGTTTGGGACATAAGCAAGGATGTGAGAATGCAAAATATAAACCTGAAAGTCCTTCAATGCCTTTACCAAAGCAAGGGCCTATTTTTCAATAATATTATACTTCAATGCCACATCTCTTATGGTTCTGCTGAAAAAAGCGATTGGCTTCTCGAGATGGTCTCTTTTTTGCATCAAGACCACTGCCATAGATAATCCGAGGTAAATGAAAACATAATAAAATCCTGAGTATAGTCTGGGCTGATCAAAACTAGAGCTGAAGAAAGTGATAATTTCACTAAATTGAAATATTTAACCGCTTCCTCCGTCCACCTTACTGCACTATCCTTTTTGAGCATATTTGTGATCTCTCTTAAGTGTTCTGCAAGATTGGGCACAAAGCGGCGTAAAAAATTGATCTTACCATTGAAGGATTGGATTTCTGTCTTACTTCATGGAAAATCAATCTTTTGAATGGCCTCCACCCGAGCTGAATCAATGTGGATGCCCTCCTTTGAGATGATGTGCCCAAGAAGCTTGCCCTCATCCATGGCGAACAAACTCTTCTTCAGATTGAGGGAGATGCCATACTTCCTACACTGCTAAAACACAATTTTCAAATGATATAGGTGATCTTCATCTGAGTTAGAGAAAACAGTTAAGTCATCGAGATAAACAACTAGGAAAACATCTTTTTCATTGGCAAATGCAATATCCATCACCCGATGAAAGGTGGCACCAGCATTTTTCAATCCAAAAGGCATCTTTGCATAGTGAAAGGTTCCCCACAGAGTGATGAACGTTGTTTTGTCTCGATCATCCTCATGGACCAAAATTTGGTTATAACCCGAATAACCATCAAGTAGTGACATCCTAGATCCTCCAACTACTCGTTGAAGTATATGATCCATCTTGGGCAATGGATAGTTGTCCTTTAAAGAAACTTTGTTCAGATTTCTAAAATCAATACGCCGAATCTCACCTGTCTTCTTGTGTACGGGCACCAAGTTTGAAATCCAATCTGAAAACCTTATGGGGACTATGATACCGGATTTATACAATCAGTTCACTTCCTTCTCAATTGAGGGCAACAACTTTGGATTTATTCGCCTTAGCTTTTGACGAAATGGCTTTTGATTAGGCTTGAGTGGGATGACATGCTGAATGATACTTGTATCATATGACTTCAAATCTAAATAATCCCAAACGAATACATCAGTGAAAGAGGATAACAAAGTGATGTATTTGGCCTTTACCTGTGGAGGCAATGCTTTTGACAATTTTACCATCTTAGGATTTTTAGCTGATCCAATGTTTAAATCCTCCACTCCTTTTTCGGTTGGCAGCAAGCTTGGTTTCCGTGCCACATCATCATGATCGAACAGCTCCTCTAAAGGGATTATACCTTTAGGAATGATGTTGTCTTTGAGCTGTGAAACTTCCATCTGATTGAACTCTATACCCGCATCACCATCATCATATTCCACATCAATAGAAGTGTCTTTGAATTTACCTTTGTTTTGCATAAATTCATCGATCTCATCATCATCTTGAAACACTTGCCAATACCTTTGATTGTCTGGGATAGTTGGGTGGTGTTTCACATGAATCTCAAACTTGTTGTTTGAGTTCATTGGCACTTTCAGATTACTTGCTGTTGTTGCAAGTGAATCGACAATGATATTCTGAGCACGAGGAACACAAGTTAAAGTATAATCTTAAAATACTCTCAAAATATCAAGCACTACATTTCGGTAAGCCTGCATCTTGGGATGTTTTGCTTGGTATTCCCCTTTTACTTGCTTGATAACTAGTTCGGAGTCACCATACACTAAAATCCTTTTGGCATTCAACTTTCTAAGAATTTTTAAACCAACAATTAAAGCTTCATACTCAGCCTCATTATTTGAACAATCAAAAGCTAGTTTATAAGAGTAGACCCTTACATCGCTTAGCACTTTGTTTGTGGCGAAAATAGGGCTGCATATCCAAATGCCAATTCCAGCACCTTCCCTTCCTACCGTGCCATCAAAATCCATGATCCACATGCCTGTTTCATCCTCTTCCAAGTGCTGAAATTCTGTTTGTTTTGCTTCTCTTCTTTGTTCTCCATCACTGAGTTGCTGCTATCGGAAGGTTGATTTCTTAGTCGTTTGCCTTTCTTTTTTCAAAACTTCTCTGAAATTTTCAGAGATCTCAAGGATGTCTTCTACCTCAACTACTTGACTATTTACATCATTAAAGCTATCTGAATACAAAACAAATGATTCTAAATCAGTTTGTACATAGTTGATCGGATGATTTACTAGTTTCTCCTTGCTAGTAATCATGTATTTCATCTTTTGTTCCCGGAATAGTTTCCTCATCTGGTTGAACACATGAATGGTAGCATAGGAGAAATCAAGTTGCATTGTCCCTTTAATCTTTGTTCCCCAAGATCTAGAAAGAAACATGCCAAATCTAGGAGGTATATCCACTATGACTACATCCATCAAAACATTTTTGGTCAAAATCTGATCCAAACTGACCACCAAATCCTTGATAAGAATGATGAACCTTACTCTCTCGGAATAAAAAGAGTAAAGGTCATGATATTTTCTCGTAATGTCCAGTCCAAATTTCTCCATGATGGCCTTAGGCATGAGATTATGAGAGGCTCCAGAATCAAACATAGCATTATGCAACACAAAGTCATGCACCCTGAGACTGATGTAGAAAGGAGCTACATCACTATCTTGAGACTGACCTTCCAATGATGGCCCAAAAATCAACTCGAGACTGTCATCCTCCATATTCACCATATCTAATGATGGATCTAAATTCAAAATTTTGGACACCTGACCTTTATAATTGTTGTTCTTCATCAACTTAGTCAAAGGAATAGATATTTTTAACCTAGCGATTTCATTTTCTAAGTTAAAAACTAAAACTTTTTCTACCTCTTTCGCTGGAACATCCTTATTTTCAGATTTATCCTTTGACCCACTTGGCTGATTGGATCTCTCATTTGCTGACAGAATTTTTCTGGTGGTAGGATCAGCTCTCTCTTTTCCTTTTTTCTGCACATTAGGAGGACCATTCTTTGACACTTCTACCTCCTTCCTTTTCTGAATTGGGTTCACGGGCACATCTCTATTTCAGAGTGAATATTGTCGTTGTTGAGCTAACAAAGCATTCATGTATCCTCTTTGGTACTCATCGAACTCTTCCTCAAGAACATTTTCATTTGCCAAAATGAAATTGTCATCTCTTTGTTCAGCTGAATTCTCGAAATACTCCTCATCCTCAGTGATGAAAATAGGCATATCATCGTGTGTAAAGAAATAATTTTCTTCTCCAATCATATTCTCTTCTTCATCTAATTCCGGTTATTGTGCTACTTGATCTTGGGCTCGCTGCTCCCTTTGTTTGATTCTATATTGTGGCTACTGCTGACCACGAAAGTTAGGATTTCTAACTTGAGGTTTAGGCTTGTCAGTTTTCATTCTCTCAAGCATCTGCTCCACCTTCCGAAGTACTTGATCTGATGAGGAAGCTTCTTCCTTTATTGTGACTTTCTTCTCAGCTCTTACTCTAGCTCTCTTGGCAAGCAAATTTGCCTCAACACTGACTGCAATATTCTGCATATCTTCCAACATAGTTGGATCTCTCTCTCTTAATTGGTAGGCCATATCAGTGTCAAAACTGTCTGGAAACTTAATCAAGGCCAACCCCATAGTGGCTTTATATGATCAGGAATTGCATTGTAAACAGAGTTGAAACGAATACAATAGCCTTGGACAGACTCGCCAACATTCCACTTGATGTGCTCATATTCAAAAAGGATCTTAAGAGGATTTTTATTCACTTCCCAACGATCTAAGAATTGTCTTTGCAGATTGGCCAATGTAGTGATACTTGCAGCTGGCAATGCTCAAAGCCATTTCCTTACTTCACCACCAAATGTTTGGACAAACAGTCTCATTGTCACATTTTCCGCATCAATTTCATGAAGGTCGAAGAAATCTGCCATTCTGTCCACATGTTGTTGAGTTGTAACACTGTGAGGAGTGCCATCAATAAAGGAATTTTTCTTTGATAATCGGTGGGCATATCATCCAAATTCTGAGGCAGCACAAGGGGTGAAAAATGAGCAGCCATTGCTCTCAGTGGATTTGGTCTTGGGGATGTTGGGGGAGTAGGTGCAGCTGACGTATGGGGTGTATGGGGAGGTGTGTGCGGAGGCGAAGCAATTTTGGAAGTTTGAGGAGTAGAAGGAGTAGACGGAGGTGATACCACTGCGAAATTTTGATCATATATAATAGGTTGCATGGGGATGGTGGGAATGAAAGGCAGTACAGTGGGAATCCTTGAGCTAGATGCGATTAGGGAAGATCCAAGGGTTGCAGATGCAGTTTCTAGGAAATCAACGATATGTGAAGTCACAATTGCAGTCTGGAGTTGTTTTAAGATATAATCATCAATCGACTTATTAGCCCTTTCACTTTCTAGATCTGCAAGAAATTCCGGATTTGGGACTATAGAACCAACAACACTTTCGGATTTGGTTTCAAACAATGACAAATCAAATTGTTCATCAAAATCAAGCTCTTCAAGATACTCAAAAATCACAGGACATGAACGAGATTTAAGCACGGGAATTATAGAACTCTCTTGATGAAGGATTCTTGGAATAAGATTGGGATTCTCGTATACAGGAGGAGGATTTGGATCTGGATTGGCTCTGGTATATCTTTTGGAAGCCAGTGTGCTATTATTTCCAAGAGATCAAATGGACATTTACAACTTATTAAGCCTATCAAATCTTAAGCTTATCATCCAAAAGCTCAGAATCATAAAATGTACTAGGGTGTTTGCAGGTTAGATTTTTCGTTAATAAGACTAGACCGGAGATTGACTGAAGTAGTGTTTATCTACTTGCGCTAATGCAAAGAAAAAGCGTTTCGAAGGCTACGTGGCTAATCTTCAGGCTCCATCTATAGTTTAAAAATGAAGAATGCTAACAAACAATAAATTTATTCCCCAGTTGAGTCGCCATTATGTTAGAGCCTAGATTTTCCTCAGGCTGAAAAGGTAGGATCCAGGGCCAACATCAAACCACACTAAGCCTGGTAGCTAGCCCTACCAGGTCAGGAGAGGGCTCTCTCCTGGTCAATCTCAGCTAATTATTTTCACTAAAGGCTTGAGATGACTGGTTTAGCTACTGATTTTAGGCTAGGTATTCGTGTGCAAGGGGTTTTTGAATGAATTGATGAGTTGTTGACTCAGATGAGAAGGCAAATTTTGGGTGCGGGGAATGAGGCACAGTCCTGCATGGATCTCGATGGGGCAAGGTAGGCAACTAAATTTTGCACTCTAAATCAAGTGAGATGGATGGATTCAGATAGAGGAGGAGTTGAAGAGGGCAAGAGAAATCATGGATCCTCTCCAAATAGTGGAAAACATAAAAAAACTAAAGCAAACTTCAAGTAGAGCACTGCAATTTTCAATGTATTCTACTTACACTCTTGTTTGTTTAGCTGAGAAGAAATAAAGAGAAATGATACATATAACACATGAATGAATTCACAAAGACATAAGAAAGCACTATACCAAAACAAATGCCACAAGGATCCCAAAGAGTACTGCAAACCCTGGTCTCAATTCCTTAGCCAAAATACTAATATGAATGTACAATGAATCTCCTTACTTTCTCAAGAATCCAACCATGCCAATGACTGAAAAAATACATAATATATACAAAGTATAGCTCATCCTTGCCTCTACGGGTCGAGTTCACATGTTTAGGAGCTAATCCAACTGAATCTAAACTAGGAACTAGAAATCAGGCAATGAAACAACATGCCTCTAGAAACAAGGGAACTGATTCATTCAGTTTCAAACAATCTTTTAACTGATGAATATACCTAACCAAGTGAACATTTGACATATTTACATCATGATCCATCAATGTACATGAAATTACATCATAATCTGACAATAAGAAGTGAAAAAGTCAAACTAGCCAAAACTGGGTGAAAAACAAAGCAAAATTTGGTCAAACTGGCAATTTTTCCTCTATGCACCGCGCTTGATTCTCTATGTGCCGCGCCTGTTTGGATTCACTTTTGGAGGCCTTCCCAGTGTCTAAATCAGCACCCAGTATGCTTATTGGAAAGGCTTGCCTATCTACTTTCCAACCCAAGTGGAATTTTTCAATTTGGCCTTCATTTGCCCTGTCAAAAATCAAATCTCCCAAGATTGCTTCCTGTGTGTCAAAAAAGGGGCAGTGAGGTCATTTTTTGATTGTTTTTGACCTTTTTGAGGGCTCAAAACCTGCCCAAATTTCTTAGCCATGAACAAGAAAGCCTAATTTTTCATGTCAAATCCAAAATTGCTGAGTTTTTTGAATTTGGAGCCCCCTAGCAAAAGCGAGCACCACGTGGCGCGGCGCATAGGGCAGAATTTCCTGTTTTTTGTGCCAAAATTTATCAAAATGCAAAAAATGCCCCAAATTTCTTGAAATTTGGGCTAAGCCTTCTCTATTAATAGCTATGTTTGGTCAAGGAAGCCTTAGCCAAATCCAAAGTCGATCATGCTCCTTTTGCTTCTTTGATGCCTTCTTCAATTTTGCCTTTAAATTCCTGATTCGGGCCTTGCAAACTTTGTTCCTCGCCATGTAGTGAAAAACCATATGTCTCAACAAGTTTTTCTCCTTGTTGGCCTTCTCCAAAAATCTCTCTAAGTGGATATTGACTCTCTTGAGCCAAGACTCTCGATCAGCATTGATCTCCTGCTTGAGTGAAGTGAACTCCACCCTCCTCCTTTGGGCAGTTTGGCGGTTATCCCTAATGTTTTGTAACTTCATCATTGTGTGTTGATCTTCAAGATTCTTATTCCTCTGCTCCAAGTATTTTATGATCCACTTAGCCTTCTCCAAGTTGAGGGACAAGGCCTTGATGTTTGTCTGCTGCTCTTGGATGATCTCTTTGAAACTTGTGCTTTGCGGGCCCATGTCTGTATCATCATCCTCAATAAGAATAAAGTCTCACTCACCTAAAGGCCCCTCATCCTGCATTGGCCTCTTGCCTTTCTCTTGAACCTGTGGTGTTGATGTCAAAAGCGAGGCCCCTTCCACACTAGGTGGAGATAACACTTGCTTTGCTGCTGCGAACAACTGCCTGGTGCCCTTCTGATAAGTAATAAACACCAGTTTACTGGGAACCTGTGTCTCATGACCCTCATGCTAATATGAAGGTCCACCTGTCTCATGCAAAGCCTATGATGGTCCGCGAGGAGCTGTGAAGAACTCACGGGAGATGAAGTCCTCCCAAGAGATACCCTGTAAGCCAAGCTGATGGATGACCATAATCTTGATGAGAGCACAATGGTAAATACTGTTGAACTACTGTTGGGGAGTTGTGTTCTGCACTAGAGTAGTCATCCTTTCGATATCTCGGCACATGCAGTAAGGGATGTTCATCATCCGTACCTGGGTAAAATGCATCAGCAGCCTGATATGATAAGCATATAAACGGGAGAACCGACCCTTACAGCTGAAATACTTCATGATCAATTTCATTAAAGGAGCATATTCATCATTAAGGTATAGAAAAGGAAACACTCTCTTGAGCTGTCTCAAAAAGCCGGGCTTAATGTATGGTTCATAATGCTGTCGTTCAATTTTCTACCTCTTGTTCCATGGCTCTCCAATGTTAGGTATGCCAGTTGCTAATGAAATGGATTCTGGTGTTAATGTGAAAGTGACACCAGCTAAAGTGGCTTTAAAAAACTTGGAATTTAAAAAACTTGTAATTTGAATGAGCCTTACAGATAGTTTTTTTCACAAATATTGACTAAACGACAATGTAGTTTAAGTCTTTGCCCACATTGTACATACTTAACATTAAAATATTTTACAAAACATGTGCATTAGATTTTTTTTTTTTAATTAATGTATCTTTAAACCTACATTGAATATTTTATTATATACAACATTAAATTTTTTTTTTTACATTTTTCTATATATAAATAGATACGTAGTTAACATAAAAATTTTAAATAGTTTATTCAAATATTATATTATGTCAATTGGACAACTAACTAAACATGCATATCATATTCGTCTTTGTGTTTTATTATGGCACACATTTATTTTCTATTGTTTGTGTAAATAGAGCCTTCTCTATGTCAAATTGGTACGTATATACACAATTCAAACAACTTTTTCGTTCATGAGTGTCTTTGGATAAAAGTTTGATTTTTACCTTAAAAAAATTATAGAGTGATTGTTTTTCTATTGTTTTTGTGTAAATTGAGTCTTCACTATGTCAAATTGGAAAATTGGTACGTATATACAACATTCAAATGACTTTTTCCTTAGTGAGTGTCTTTGGATAAAACTTTGATTTTTCCCTAAAAAATTATAGAGAGATTGATACACACCTCTGCAAATAATAAAATAAAATATATGTTTTATTTTGAAAAGAGAATATATTGTAGTGTAAACAAGCTTGGGTTTAGAGAAATAGTGGTGGCATTTAGCCTAAATTTTGAAGTGTTTTACAACTCAATTGTTATTATTATAAAAATGTAATTGTTATTGTTATTAATATATAGATTTTATTGTTATTAATATATCAGTCTAGATTCATCTAACTTTGGATCTAACATGAGTAGAGATGAACATTGAGGAGAGTGTCCCCCAATTACAGAGGGCTATTATTTTGAAAAGTGGATATAGAATAAGTATGTTACAATGCATAGAAAGAATTTCAAACATCAATTAGATTACAGTTGGATTTTAGTATCTCCCCAAATTGTGCCCGAGATAGTCATTACAGAAACATTGAGTAAATGATAATGTAGTTAAGCTTTGCCCAAAGTGCATGAAATCATTGTACAAAGGGCTATTGTTGGAATGCTTCATGAATTATTTTGAAAAGTTCATATAGGATATAGTTTGTCTATTGTAATCCAGAGCAAGAATTGCAAACTTTGATTGAATTGCAGTTAGTCTCTCCCCAAGGTGTGACCCAAATAAAGTTTGTTTTCTATGGTGCGATGTGTTGTCATCATTATCTATATTTGCAATCAAATAGTTCTTTAGTTCTTCTAGACATTTCAGACAATTATTAATGTGGTCATTGTTACATAGCTAGAGTTAGTGAAACACAATTTGACCAGGCCCTAAATGTTGAATTACAAGCTATATACAATAGGTTAAGTTTTGAGGAAAGCTAACATATTTTATGCAATCACTTGATAAAAAAAATGAAATTTTACTCAACAAACACTTACCGCAACAAATGATACTCTTCAAGTATGTGGTCAATGATAAGTTGTGCTGGAAGGCCAAGGTAGTATGACTTGTCTATCATTCGTCATTTAAATAAAATGAGAAGCATTGTCATTCTTATCTTTATGTGCAACCCTAGGACATAGGATATTGTTGAAATGTTTCATTAGTTGTTTTGAAAAGTGAAGTTAAGAAATGCAAAAAATGATTGCAAACATTGAGCAAAGTACAATGATGTAAAACACGCCTTTGTAGTTTTTGAAAGCATGCTAGTGTCTATGTGTATTATGCATGGTTGCTAGCATAAACATGGCAATTGTATGAGAGAAAATGAGAGATGAAATGAAAAGGAAGGCCAGCGAATTAATGGGATCATAACTTTGAAATATATGTATAATACATGCCTAACAAATTCATGTCCATTGATAATGCCTTCATAGTGTTTTACTTGATGCATGTACCTTGCTCCTCATCTTGTAGATTTTGAGGCCTAGCAGTCCTCTCTTTATAAATGTTTTACATTACCTTGTTATCCATTTAACGGTTAAATGTTAACATTATGTTTCTTTTTATCTATGAATAGCTACCCTCCTCAAAGCCACATTAATGAATTTAGTTGATCCAATGCAACGATACATATAGGGAAAAAAATTTCATACAAAACTAAGATAATGAAATGAATTGTTTAAATCAATATTTGAAATAAGATGCACACTAGCCTTTACTGAAGCTAAAAAAAGAAAAAAAAATTGTTCATATTACATGATGAAAACTTGATAAGACAAGAAAATAATCATGTACAAAATTTATACTTCATAACTTACTTTATATAAATTAACAAAATTCCAAAGCCTCATGATAGTGCTTTCCCATACTCAATTAATTGTCTCTATTATTCATTGTGAACAGCCTTGTAGGGTTGAAATGAACATCCCTGCAAGACCTCCTCGACAAACCGTGCCCTGTTCCCACTTGACTTATTATGTTGATATTTTATTTTATTCCAATGTTGAACTAGAAAAACTCAAGTCTCAAACATATTAAAGAATTGTTCTAAGGGATTTTCATAAATATGATCAATGAATTAATCATCAAGCTAATCTAGGTGGAAGTGTTCCTCTGCAACTTCCACCCAAAGACCAGAAATGTTAGATGCCTTGATATCTAACCACTAATGCTCAATCTGTTCATCACAGATGACATGCACCAGAGACCTTAAGTCCCTAGCCAATTTAGGAAGTTTGCTCACACAAGAACACTCCCTCATATCAAGTTCTTTTAAGCTAGAGAATTACCCCAATTGATTTGGGAATTGTTTTATGCGCCCACACTGTGAAATATCAAGGGATTGTAGTTGTCTATGTTTACAAACTGAATATGGTAATTCTTCTAAACTTGGACATGCATATAATTTGAGCATTTTCAGTGAGCTGAGAACTCATATATCATTGGATAACTTCTAAAGATCATGGTAGTTTGTGATGGAAAATTGTTGAAGGGAAGTCATATTATATATACTTGAAGGCAATTCCTCCAAATTGCTACAATGATCAATAATGAACTCGATAATATTGGGGAACTCCAAACAAAACCCTCTATATAATATGGTCATATTTCCACAACCCTCACATAGAATCAATGATAACTTCTATAATTTTTGCTAGGATTGAAAGTATTTTTGAAGGGGAGGAAGAATCACTCTCTCTAACTACACAATTTTTAACTGAGTTACTGAAGACAACACTAATATGCCTTGGAGTGTAACATGCTTAAAATTGTGATTGGCAATTATCAGAACCTTTAATTTATACATTGATTGCGTAAATTGTGGAAGAAAGTATTCACTTGCATAAAAGTTTAAGGTAAGAGCCTTGGTATTTGGAAAGTTCATATGGCACCAATCCTTCTCTTTCATTGCACCTTGACATACAATAATGCATAAATCAACACATTTAGAAACATATTATGTACTGGTAGAATGTAAGAGACTGGAAGCTTTTGTTCAAGTGAGTCAGTGCAATATTGAAAAATGGTCAAAAACCACTAGGACAGGAGAAATAAATATCCACCAAATCGGTGTGGAAGGAAACAATCTCAACATCAAATGTACTACTTTTTATCTTCAATTATTTTTTATATGTCACGATTATTCTCAAATTTATGCCTTACGACATTTTCTTTGCAACATTTAGTGCAATTGCTAGTTATTTATTTTTTGAATTAGGTGATAAAATTTGTCTTTTCTTATTTTATATGAGGGAGTATATTTATTTATTTTTTGAATTAGGTAATAAAAATTTTGGTGAAGTTGTGATATTTTAATTATTTTAAATATATTTTTGAATTTAAAAATGAATATAGTATTTTAAAACTTTCTAGAATATTTAAATTATATAGGTTTCATAATTGGAAATTGTGATTCAACCATAATTATCAATGTTGACTAAATCAATAAAAAAATTAAAAATTCCTCATTCTTTTTAATTTGTCAAATTATCCCTAAAATTTAATTTATTCCAAGACATAAGATATTAAGCTGACTAGACATGTCAAGGCAAATTTTTTCTGGCCTAGATGGATGGAAGGTTGAGCTCTTACTGCATTTTTTTATCTAATGGGACCAGACTTAGTGCAGATGGTTGAAGAGTAAAGACTTGGAGGACATACCACTGGAGCTATCAACTCCACGTACATTGCACTTATTCCAAAATAGGGTGACTCAAGGACTTTGAATGACTATAGACCTATCTCACTATGTAACCTGGTATACAAGTTGACATCAAAGATAATTGCACTCAGAATAAAGAATACATTGTCCACATACATCTCCCTGGAGCAATATGGATTCCTATAGGACAGACATATACATGATGCGGCTGCAACAACACAAGAATTCATGCATTCCATTCACACAAAGAAGATGGAAGTTGTTATCATGAAGGTGGATTTGCAAAAGGATTATGACAATGTTGATTGGACATACCTGCACATTTTTTACATAGAATTGGCCTTCAAATGCATAATATTGAGTTGATAATGGCATGTGTTACTACTATCAGATATGTGGTCATTATTAATGGTTATCCTACATGCTACTTTGGGGTGGGCAGAGGACTACAATAGTGATGCTCACTATCCTCGTTCCTCTTTATTCTAATCATGGATGGCCTCAACCACAAAATTAAAAATTCCTATTTGGAGGGAAATTTCCAAGCACTCACTATGGGCCACGACATTAGGATATCACACAAATTCTCTGTTGAGGACATTCTTGTTTTTGGTATGATATCCAGGATGATGTGGGCAACCTTACATAGCATTTTCTATAGGCTTGGAAGCACTTTAGGGCTACTTATGAACAAGGGAAAATAAATGCTACTATATGGTGAGGGGAAACGATAGGACATTGAACATATTGCAAATTTTTTTGGTGTGGAGGCTAAACTGATCAACTCAGGTTTGAAATAATTGGGTTTCAACATTAAACCAAATAATTACAAGGTCAATGACTAGCTATGGATAGTCGATAAATTCCATGGAAAGATCTTGAGATGGGAACATAGATGTTTAACTCTTGGTGGCAAAGTCACCCTCACACAATCAGTCTTACAACAATTAGTGGTATATTGGGCACATCTTTACTATCTCCTTACCACTATCATTTCGAAAATAAATAGGACAATGGCAAAGTTTATCTAGGTTGGATCTGAGAAATCTTTCAAATTCCACTTCACCGGGATGGAGAAGCACATCAGGCCTAATAGTCTGGGAGGCTATGGTATACTGAATATAAAATTGTTTGGTTGGACCATCCTGATCAAATATTTATGGCGAGGAATATTCAGTATATGCCTATGGGGAGATACAATTAGATCAAAATATCTAAAAGGAATAAAGGTCACACACTGGATGAGAGAGGGACTTATTGGAAAATTGACTGGATCCACCATCTGGGCCAGTTTCAATAAGGTCAAATATTGGTTTTTAAAACAAGCATGCTAGATTTTTGCCTCAGGGAAGTACTTTATCATAGGCAAGGATCGTATACTCGGAACCGGGATTGAGTTGCATTACTCGGATGCTCTCATACACAACCTTAAGTCTAGAGGGTACTTCTTCTTAGCACTAGGTATCCATACATGATCAGGAATCATTCTAATATAGAAGAAGGAAGAGGAAATTGGATTGACGGGAGAGGTGGCTACAACCTGGGAAAGAATACTCGAAGTGCTGCGTAATTCTGGTATTTGGAAGGCTGAGATTGGTGATCAGATTGGGTGGGATGGTAAATTGCAATGAGGCTCTATCTCTATCTCTAATACCTATGTTTTCATTTGCAGCTGTATACATAAGACACAGAACATTTTTTGGTTCACCAAATACTGGAAGGTCCAAATCCCAATCAAGATCATTTTATAGACCTGGCTTGTATGGAAGAATAAGACACTGAATTGGGAAAATCTAAGGAAGAGGGGCATACATCGACCAGGAATATGCGTTTTTTTACAGGCGAGAGGAGGAGAGAAATTCACACATCCTATTGTATTGCCCAGTTTTTGTACAAGTATGGACTAAGATCTCTATTTTACTCTCTTTCACTCATATTGGACATGTATCCATAGAATCTTACTTGATATGGTGGAGTAGATGGGTCAAAATAAGATGGAAACCCCCCTTGTGATATTTTGGGAAATATGGAAGGCTAGAAATTATATTATATTTGAGGGAAAAACACTCAATGTGGACCAGATTATTAAGAACATTCTAACATGGTTGAGACCACTACTGCTATCCAATACTGTGCCATATTTTTTCTCACATAGACATAATGGCCCAAATATATCCTTCACTGCGGGTTACTTTGATGGTGTAGAATAGGGAGGTATATGTGGAAGTGGGGTGTGGATTCACATCGATCAAAACCAGCAATATAGAATCCATTGGGCAGGAGGTAGGGGGACTAATATGAGAGATGAAGCTATTGCACTTTGGGGTTACTATGGTTCACTAGTTTCCTGGATATTCAAAAACTGAAGATCTATGGGGACTCTCAAGCCATTATCAACCATGTGCTAGGAATTTCCGCTATTTCTCAACCACATCTATGTAATTGGCTCCATAACATCATTTTTTTTTGTTCAAGTGAGAGTAGGTCCTTGTATTCATCTATATAAAGGTACATAATACACAAACAACAACACAAGCTCCAATGGAGCTGTGGCCCACACAATTTTCGAGCCCCTAAAAGAAAACTTGGTAACCGAGCCTATGGCTCACAAACAATTCCAAACCTAACCAAAAGGTTGATCAACGGTTCGATCCACCATCAGCGAAGCCAACGGATAAAATGTAATCTCGAGCAGCCAAGATGCTAACCCTTTAACATTTTAAACGGGCCCGAAATGAAGATTTGCCAGCTCTCTAAACCTTTTCGGGTCTGATATCGAAGATAACCCACGAGCTTTTTAATCACCTGAAATCCTTTGGAGTCATGAGATCCCAAAAAGCTTTACCAACTCGTCCAGACGATAACTGTTCATATGGACCCGAGACAAAAATAAAGCATCACTAAAAGGGATTTTGGGTCCATTTGGAAAATTAACGCTCTTGCAGTTTGGCGCCCGAAATCCTTAGGATGCCTACGATAACTCCAACCTGCCCACTTCTTAACTAATCAGACGGCCCCACAAATCTAAAGGTTAGATGCATTGTTTTTCGGGTTTATATAAAGACTTACTTTGTATTTGGTCTTCCGCCTACTAACTCTATGAATATAGAGTTCCTGTTAGGCCAGGCAGTAACTCCTCAAGCAAATATTGTTTCATGTTTATTCCTTCAGGTAGGTATTCATTAAATACATGAGGGAGAGACAGTTCAGTTCATCTCCCGATGACTATTCATATTATTTATTTATCTATTTACATTATATTCACCTAATCATGAGGATTAGGTGTCAACATTCCCCCCCCCTTAATCTGAAGGGAGGTTGGTGAGTCCAAGCATCATTCTGAATCATTCAAGCTTTTCTCTTCCAAGCGCTTTGGTGAAGATGTCTGCAATTTTCTCATTTGTGGAACAATGATGGAGATGGATTGTTTTGGCCTCAACATGATGTCTAATCAGATGATATTTAGTATTGATGTGCTTTGTTCGATCATGAAACTTTGGGTTCTTGGCCAATTTTATTGGAGAGGTATTGTCAATCATGAGTGGAGTTGATTGTACTTGTTTTACCTGCAAATCTTCAAGAATTTTCCTGAGCCACAC
>APFE030235858.1:44717-75489 GCA_000404065.3 Pinus taeda
GATAGATAGATAGATAGATAGATAGATAGATAGATAGATAGATATTGCTGGAGCAAGCGACGAACCTTCTATTGATTTAGGAAAGCAAATAATGTACAAAGTTCACAACAAGCGCTCAGAGGCACTAAACCCCACAAAGGGAAGAGGGGAAAACCCCAAAAGAAGACACCTAAAGTGCCCACAAAAAAAACTGCACTTAAGCAAACAAAACCAAAGTCTAAATTTCTATGGACCCACAAGCAAAGGCGTGGACCCCCAAGTCTGAACACTTGTCCGCAGCCATTGATCTATCTCCTTTTAATTCGACGGTCTAACTTTGTATCACACAGAGCAGTAGCCTGCAGAAAACCCACTAAACTGCTCGACCAACTATAGTTGTCAATCTTCCCCTTCTGATCCGACAGGTACTATCCATATCGCACAACCTAAAAGCCTGAGGAATACTGCGCGATGAGGGCGGTATTTGCTCACCCTCCCCTGCCACATGTTGCTCGCTGAGTGACATCGCTAGCTTTTTCGAAAAGTCGCTTTTGGGTTCAAGGGCACTCGATAAGAGTGGTAAATCGTAAGTGGTTTTGACCATCCCAACCCACAAACCTGCACGACAAACTGTGGCCGTAGATCTGCCCCTTTTTTATCCAACGGCCAAAATCAAACTCGCGTAGCACATAAGCCCGAGGAATATTGTGCGATGAGGGCGGTAAGCTCTCTCCTTCCTTGCCATGCATTGGTTGCTGAGTGGCATCACATGAATTTCAGGAAAACCGCTTCCAGGTTATAGGGCGCGCAATGACGGTGGTTTATCCCAAGCAGTTTTGGACTCTGGTTTTCTTTTCCCCTTGCCCCCGATACACTGCTCGAGGAAGACGCGCCTGGAAGGGTCACCTCCTGCCTAGAATCCCTATGTCGATCTTCTTGGTAGCCTGTTGTTTCCCGTTGAGGTTTTTCTTGGTAGCACATCTCCTCCCAGCTTTTCCTCCCTGTAGCTCCCAATCTAATATAGACTTTGGTGACTTTCTGAGAGGTCCTAAAGTGCTCCTCCTTTTTAGAACTTTCTATTGTGTTCTTATTCCTCATTGACGAAAGGTAAAACACTGTCTCTTGGTTTGTTCTAATATTGTTGTCTGTCCATGATAGCCCGAGATGAGTATTTATCTTGTAGCCTATTATCTGTTACCTCCTCCCACCTATAACACATGTCGGTTCGTTTGCTTCTAACCCCCTCATTGGCCAGCCAGTCTGCTACTTTGTTGTCTTTCCTACGAACATGCACAAATCTAAGAGTTCTTAGAATTCTTAGGTGTGATTAAATTTTGTGATAGACTTGCAGAAGCCGCCAGTGCCCTGAAATTTTCTCTGGTGCAGATCTTGCACTTATCTGCTTGACTGAATTAATGACTAATTCCGAGTCAGCCTCAATGATGCCATTATGCATGTTGTACTTGATCAATATTTCCAAGCATATTTCCATTGCCATGAGTTCAACCATATTGTTGGTAGCTTTTCCAAGATAGTTGTATAAAATTACATGTATGTTGCCCTTCTCGTCTCTCATGACTCCTCCATACCCAACATCTCCAGGATTTCCTTTAGAGGTTCCATCTATGTTAAATTTTAAGAAACCTCGAGAAGGGGGGTGCTAGAAAGCCTCTCCTTCTAAGGTATGCTTGTTGATTTGCAGAGGGCTTTGAGGGAGATGTGCTTGAAGCCTCAACTTTTCAAGGATGCTTGCCTCTCTGTGACCTATGGGTTTACTTGCAGAGAAACTCCCAAGGGTGTTGACCGTTTCCTTGAGTTGCCCCAGGATTAGCTTGATGATGCTGCTCACCAGGCCTATTTTATCTTTGAAAATCCTGTTGTTGCGCTCCTTCCATACATTCTAGATTATGAACCCAGGAGTCAAAGCCCAAACTGCATTTATTGTCTCATTGTCTGAGAAATCTTGTCTCCAATTCTTTAGCGTAGTAATGATATCATTTTCCTGCCTATATGTCTGCTTAAAGACATTTTTGGCCCAGTTCCAAAATGTGGCAGTGAAGGAGCATAGATTGAGGAGATGATTTGAGGTTTCTTCCTGTTGTCCACACAGGTGACATCTGGAGGGGCCAACAAAGCCTCTCTTTCTTAGATATTCCCAAGTGAGAATCTTGCCTTGTAAAACCAACCACTTGAACAATTTGATCTTCATCCAATGAGGGTTAGTCCAAAGGTTTTTCTAGGTCTTGTCAGTGCTTGGGAAGTTAAGCCCTGTTGTTATTCTTTGGCTTCTTTAAGGTTGAAGATACCTACCTTATTACTTCCCCATCTTAATTTATTATCTGAAGTTGAGGTTAGAATCTGCCTTTTGTCTAGAATATCTTCAAGGTCTTTAGCTTGAGTTTTCAGCATGTTCATCTCATTGTAAACTAGAAGTTTCCATATTCTCCATTTGCCATTGTTCCTTAATTGATCCCAATAGTTACTCACCATAATTAATCCTTTCTTTATGGTATTTGCCTGGATACTTGTTAATTCCTCATTGTTAAGATTGCCTTGTTGCTACCAATTGTCCTCCCAGAATCTGGCCCATTTTCCACTTCTGATCTCCCAGAAACTATGTTTTTGAACTAAGGCTTTGTTCTCCCAGGCCCTATTCCATACTTGTGAACCTTTCACTTGTCGTGTAATTCTTATAAGGTTCATTTCCTGCCAATTCATTGCATACATTTGTTTCCATAGTTTAGCCCAAGGGGCTCGTATTTCCTTCAGCCATCTCCACCAAACTTTAGCACCCAAAACTTTGTTTAGAATTTCTAAGTCATGTAAACCCAAACCACCATGGGATTTAGGTTTGCATATCCTATCCCAAGCCACCGGAGCCCATTTCTTCTTCTCTTAACCCTTTCCCCAGAGAAAATCTCTTTGAATGTTTCGAATTTGATTAATGACTCGAGTTAGTGCCGGAATGGCAGATAGCATAAAAATAGGGATAGTTTGGAGGATTGCCTTAGTGAGAATCAACCTCCCTTCTAAATTTAGGGCTCTATTTGTCCACTTGCTGATTTTGTCTTTCAATTTATTCAAAATAGGCTCCCAGATGTGTTTATGCAACGGTTTGTCGGAGAGGGGAACTCCTAGATACCTCAAGGGCAATGAATCTCTTTGAAAGCTTAAAATTCTGGATAGGCTTCTTTGAATCGAAATATTAGTATTGAAAAAGAAGATTTTTTATTTTGTAAGACTTACCTCAGTGCCCGCAGCCATTACAAACTCATGCAAAATTTGCTTGAATGCTTTGGCTTCTTTGGCTGTAGGTATGCCTTGAAGCATAGTATCATCCACAAATTGTGGATGTGTCACCATGTCTCCATCTTGAGTGGGTCTCAACCCTTGAATGCTTCCTTCCTCCTTGGCAACTTTGATTGCTCTACCTAACCCTTCCACCATTAGAATAAAAAGGAAAAGGGAAAGAGGATCACCTTGCCTGAGACCCCTTGTAGGCTTGAAGGTTCTGGAAGGAGAGCCATTGAGAAGAATTGAATAGCTGGCAGTGGTTACAAGAGCCATGACCCACCTAATCCAATTGTAGTCAAAGCCATTGGCTTTTAACACCTCTCTTATGTAAGTCCAACTAAGTTTATCATAAGCTTTCACTATGTCCAGTTGAATTATCATCCCTGCCTTCTTATTGGCGTTGAGTGAATGAACCATTTCATGGGCTTGAATTATGTTATTGAGAATTTGTCTCCCTTCCACATAACCTGCTTTCTCCTCTGACACCAGGGTTGGGAGGAGGGGTTTGAGTCGGTTGGCAATTACTTTGGATATAATTTTGTACACCACATTGCATAATGCTATAGGTCTGAATATGTCTGGAGAGATGGCCCTTTCCTGTTTGAGGATTAGCGCTATGAAAGATTCATTGAGCGCCTTCAAGACATATTTTGATCTTCGCGAGTCTTCACTCTACCTCCAGTATATCATGCTTTACAATCCTCTAGCAAGTTTTGAAAAAGTCCACATTGAAGCCATCTGGGCCTCGAGCTTTCCCATTATGCATCTCTGTGATGACTTCCTCAAGTTCCTTCCCTGTTACTAATATGTTGAGATTGTAATCGTCTTCCTTGAAGACCAGTTTAGGAATATACTGAGTAAATCTTCTCGTAAATTGTGATCTATCTACTGTGGTTTCCTTAGCATTTTCCTAAAAATGCTGGACTAGAACCTCTTCCATCTCCTCATGAGTATTTTTCTTTGCTCCATGATGATCTATGAGTTTCACAATTCTATTGTTGTTTCTATGTGAAATGGTGGATTTGTGAAAGAACTTGGTGTTTCTCTCTCCTTCCTTAATCCCTTGGACTCTGGATTTTTGTCTCCAGAATATTTCCTCTTGTAGACATCTATTCTCCCATTCATGCTGAAATGAGTTTGCAAGCTTTTTCCTTTCCTCTGAGTATCCTTCTATGATGAGAATTTGGTTTATTTCCTTCAGTTTCCCTTCCACTTCTCTTTTAGCTTTGAAGATGTTTCCAAATTCATTCTTATTCCACTCTTTGAGTCTACCTTTAATGTGTTTGAGCCTATGATGTAGAAGGAACATCTTTGTACCTTGTAGGTGAAGCTCTTCTTTCCACCATTTCTCTATGTTTGTGAGGAAATCTGAGTGTGTGAGCCATACATTCTCAAACCTAAAGGGGTTGTTCCTTGGTTTACCGATTAGAGAAGTCTCCAATTGGATGGGCCAGTGGTCAGAACCACCAAAAGGTAGGATGAACGCTGTCAAGCTCCTCCCAGTGAGTATAAGTTCCTCTGAGATGATAAATCTGTCTAATTTTGAGGCTACTTGGGTAAAGCCCCCTCTTTTGTTATTCCATGTGAAAATCCCATTGCCATTGTCCATATCCACCAGTTTCATACTGGTGAGGAAGTTCTAGAAGGCAACTGAATCCCTTCCAAGTGATCTAGTTCCCCCTTTCTTTTTCGTGAAGGATTTTATCATGTTAGAATCTCCCCCTAGAATTGAGGGTAAAGCAGGGTATCTCTTTTTCATTTCTTCCAGAGAAGTGAGGAGTCGAAGTTTATCTTCCAGTGGTTGAGGGCCATAGACATTGGTGATCATGTAACAATGTCTGTCACCCATAGGTTGGATAATCAAAGAAAGGTGGTTTCTGGACGCCTCTGCATCCTGCAATCCAAATTTCTGAGGATCCCAAAGAGTATGAATGCCACTAGCAGAGTTATTTGCCTTGACCACAAGATATTCATATCTATTTAACCATTTGCTATGTTTTTCTCTGACCTTCTCAACTGAGCATTTTGTTTCCTGAATGAACACTATGTCTGGTTTTTCCTCTCTAACTATGTTTCTTAGATTTCTCTATTTTCTCCTACTCCCTAGTTCTCTGATGTTCCAGGTTGTGATCTTCATTGAGGGGGGTAGTGAAGGAGTAACTGGATAGGTCTTTCATCCTACTTGAGTCAATCATGAGTTTGGCACATTCAAGCAACAATTCTTTCTGTCTCTTTCTTCCTCTTATCCTTCCTGGGTTTTAGCCAATTTTCCTGTTATTAACTCCATTGAGGAAACCCCTTCGTTATCCTGGTTGTTGTGTCCTCTTTAGACTCCTAAAGCTTTTTTGTGTGACTTGTTAAGGAATATTTGTTGTATTTTGTCAACTTCCGCCTGTGGTATGGATTTTATTCCCTGGTTGCCTCCTTGCTCTAGAAACTTTTCTAGCTCCAGGTTCTCCATGTCCAGGATCTCCTATAAGTCTTAGTCCTATGTGCCGCTTTCACTTTGAGTCATATCATGGTATTTTTCTACTTCCGTGTTACTCAATGGGTTGTTGTGTGTTTGTTCCATTCTTCTGTGAACTCCATGCTTGTATCTTTTCCTTTCCCCCTTGCTGCCTTATTTTCTATTTTCTTTAGAGTTCCTTCATCTTCTTCTCTTTCTTCTAAGATCTTAAAACTATTGTGACTTCCTCTTCTATCATCATTAGGGTTCTTCTGTATCTTTCTTCCCCCTCCTTTCCCTTTTCTTCCCACTTCAATAAAACCTGTTGGGTCTTGCCCTTTGTTGGTGTTTTGGTATTCCACCTTCTTATTAAAATAGCAATCTATGAATAGGTGGCCATGCTCATGACATTTGCGACATCGGAAAGGAATGTGCTCATAGTCAACTGCTTGAAACCATTCATCATCATAGACTTCTAGAATGACCTCATCCGGAAGAGCTCCTGATAAGTCCATCTCAACACATATGCACGCATAGGAGGTATACTTTCCTGGTAGCGTTGCCTCTGAAATCTTTAAAAAATGACCTAATTTATTGCCTATAGCTTTTAAAGATTCTCGCATCCAATAATCCAAAGGTAAGGAGTAGAGTCTAATCCATACCAGAACCAATGTGAAGGTTTCTTGCTCCGGCATAAAGTTCATCGTCCACGGACGCATATAGAGACTAGCAGCCACATAGAAGTATGGTCCTCCTTCAAAAATCTTATCTCTGTCCTCCAAGTTCGTGAACACCACTGTAAAAAAACCTTTGGATCCTAGATGTATCTTTAACTCCCCCTTTGGTTTCCAGTTGTATTTTATCCAAGTGTACAACGCTTTCTCCATCACCCAGATTCCCATGAACTTGCATATTATAGCATAGTTTGTCATGTGATCCCTGTGCTCTTGTAGTGTTGGATCATTCAGTGTTACTCGTGGTTTATTGCTGGACCTTGGCTTACAGAGCCCCATCTTAGTTCTATTCTCTACTCTTTGACCTTTGTCTTCCGCTTTCCCCTCCTGTCGGTCGTCCTCATGGGTCCCATCCTCTACATGGGTTTTGCAGCCTTCCTTCTTCTGGGTTTCAGGAATTTTTGTCTTGTCCTCCAAGGAGCGTGGAGACTTTCTCTTATTCCCTGCTCCGCCTCTCCTTGAAACCACCTTAGTGTAAGAGGGAGTGGAGCTCCCTCCTCCCTGCGCTTCCAATGGTTATGTGTTTACCTTTGTCGCTTCCTTTGTTGAACCCTAGCTCCTCTCAAACCAAATCACTGCCGCCATAATCACCACCTCAATTATATATATATATGACATTGACATTTTATTCATACTTACACTATCACATTAATGTTTTTATATTAATATTTTTTCAATATTGTTATTAATATTATACAAAAATAAATCATTTACACATAGTATTTTTTTTTATATAATCACCTTATATTATTTTTTATGTATATTAATGATATTGTATAGATTCATTAATAAATATAAATATTCTCATAATTTATTTAAGTTTCTATATTTATTTATTTATACTAAAATGTAATAAGCAAAATTAACAAAGTTAAATGAAAATTATTAATATTTTGTAACTTTTTTTATTACAATCAATAAAATATATACCTTTATCTTTTTTCCACATAGTCAATATTGTTTTTTCTTAGCTGAACTGTAGAATGAGCATTGCCCATCTCGTTTACACTGAACTATACTCCCCCCAATTAGACTGCACCGAATTCAATAGCCAATAAAATGGAGAAATAGAAAGGCAGTGGAATCGTTTACGTTTCTTGTAGCTTTTGCATCGATCTCGTGGGCAACGAGCGAAAACAGTGACAGTGACAGTGCCAGCAGCCAGCGCCAGCAGCCCTGCCCGAGTTCAAGAAACCTGTAGGGCCATGCTTCATGTTATAGATTTTGATTTATTATGACATGGACAACCAACTAGCTCCCCTAAAGATGCCAATTTTAAATTTACTCAACACCTAACTGTAGTATCAGAATGGAGCGTTACAAAGGGAAATTACTCGCATAACCTAACCAGAATTAGTTCTCTGTTTTTTTTTTCTGGAATATTCGCACTTCCCAATGGCATCTTCATATTGTTGACTGAATTTTAGGACACAGTAATCTTTGAAGAAATTGAATGCAATCCCAGGTAATGTCTGAATTATTGAAGTGCATATAGTACAACTAACCCTTCCCACTTTCTGGTGGTATAATTCTTCTCTACATCTTTCTACAAGAGAAAGAAATAGTATGATCAATGTTGTTCTTCATTGACTATAAGAAAATTGTATTAAAGGCTATGGATAGTGCATCTACATGCACATAGAATATTTTTGTCCAATCTTGAAAGATAGGTATCAGTGTAGTGACCAATTTCTCATCAAGGTTATTTAATTCTTTCTAAACTTCTTATATTCAATTATACTTCTTATATCCAATTATATTTGGTGTCTTTCCTTGACAATTGTTCTATTGGCATAACAATCTTTAAATATTCCTAGATGAACTTCTAATAGAAAATTGTATGGTCTAATGTGGTGCATAGTTGTTTTATAAAAAAGGAGCCCTCATATCCACAATCACTAGTATCTTTGTAGGATCTATCAGTGGAACCTCTTTACAAATATATGACTCACTAATGTGCCAAAAGGAGTATAAAAGATACACGTTTTGATATTTAGTGAAATTTAGAGTTGCATGCATCTACTAAGCATCGATTGCAGGTGCTGCATGTGATATTTTAAAAATTTAAATATAGTCAAGTCATCCAAGTATATGTCTAGGAACATAGAAATAAATTATTTGATTGTTATGGCAATGATTTAGCAAAATATGTCAAGCACATTCTTGATCTAGACATCATGACTCTATATGAAGGAACTTCATTTTGTCACCAATGTGTTCTTGTTCTTATCTGTCTCCATGATCTTCACTTGATGGTAATTGAAAATCCCATCAGTGAATGGGCAACTTCTCTACTTCCCACATTCTCCAAAACTTCATCAACTAATGGTGTCATGAATGGATCTTACACATGGGCTATGTTCATTCTATGAAAAGTCACACATATGTATATGTATCCATTCTTCTTCTCTTGTATCACCATTCATATGATCCACTTCGATTTTTCCATAGGAAAAATAATCTTGGATTCTAACATACACCCTAAATCATACACCTTTACTTTATAGTTGGTATTTAGTCTATGAAACCTATTTTTGATCAACTTAACATCATTGTGCAATTGTATTTTCATCTCCCCCAAAGAACCTACAATTCTCCTCATTTCCTCAAAGATTAGTGGAAACAAGTCTCCAAACTCTTTCAGGTAGTCTACCACCTAAGTAATGTTATATTGGTCCCAATAATCACTAATAAATGCAAATTTTGGAGTCTCTTCAATACCAATGTTATATTTCTTTGGTTTCAAGCATTAAGGTTACAATGGTGCAGTTCTATTAGAAGCCTTATCCTAAATTATATGGTAGCTTAGCGTCTCCTTAGTTTGTAATTCTCATAACTCAACCATTGACCCTTGCTCTTCCTCAATTTTCTAATAGTGGTCATTTGCTTATAATATGCATATAGTAGATTTTGCATGAGAGTAGTAGATTGCTAGGAAAACAATTGAAGTGCTTCATGCATTACAACACAACTTCTCTAGTACCCAAATTCTCCAAAAGTTCGATAATGAATGGTGTTAGGAAGGGATCATACACACATGTAGAATTGATTCTATGCAAATCCTCGCATATGTGGATTTATCCATTCTCCTTCTCCTATATAACCTTTCATCTTGTCCACTTGGATTCATCCACAAAACATATAATCTTGGCTTTTAAAATACAATTTAATTCCTTGCATACCTTTTCTTTGTACTTGGGATTTAGTCTATATAACCTATTTTTAATCAACTTTACATCAAGGTGCAATTGGATTTTCATCTCCCCCAAAGAACCTACATTGCCCTTAATTTCCTCAAATATTTGTGGAAACAAGTCTCCACGCTCTTTGAAGGGGTCCACCACCAAAGTAATGGTATCTTGGTCCCAGTAATCATCAATAAATTCTAATTCTAGAGACCCTTCAGTACAAATATCATATTCTTTGTTTTCAAGGGTTGAGAATGCAATGGTGCAATGTTACTAGAAGCCTTGTCATTAATTGTATTGTCTCGTAATGTCTCCTTGATTTGTAATTCCCATAGTTCATCCATTGCCCCTTGTTCTTCCTGAATTATCTAATATTGGACCACCTTGTAATATCCTCATCCCTCGGTCGGGCAACACCACCCATGCAGTACTGCTATAACCTTTAGTAATTAACTGTGGAAGTGTTCAATTTCATTTCTACCGGCCTGATACCTAGGCCTAGGAATTCAATTAAATATGCATTGCAGTATAATACACCATATAAGAAAATGCACAACTAGGGTTACAATCAATAATCCACCAATTATAATGATCAGCACACACATACAAATAGAAGATACAAAAAGACAATAAATGTGCAAATTAGGGTTACATAACAGGGCAGAAAAATGCAAAATATATAAAAATATAAGTGTGCATAACATAATTATCATTTAATAGCATGCATTTAACCACGAAACCCCATAATTAGGGTTTCTCCCTATTTTAACTCAGTAATATATGTCATAAATATATAAACTAGTATAGCTAAATCAGAGATACTTATCTGTATAAAAAGAGACTGACTAGTTGTGGGCTCTCCACATACCTCCCATCCATAGACCATCTGGCTCATAATCTCAGCCACAGGTCACCCCCGAGCTAATGCAGCAACTCCATAGGAAACAATAACTAAAACGTCCACTCACCTCAGAGTCCACCCCTGTCTTACTCATTGATTCCCCCTCTATCCATCCTTGACTGAATAATGAATCCCTTTACAGGAAAAACGTAGTCGTGTATAACCACATGGCCCTAACTAGCCAAGTGGCACTCACTGAAGCCACATAGGCTCCAGGGTGCACTTTTTACTGAAAGAGCACAACTATTGTTTTTTTCTCTAGAGTTGTTTCCCTCATACTCTTTTTGTGGAGTGGGCTCCATAATCAGCCTTATTTTATTATTATTATAATATTTGTACAAAAGTAAATACAATTTGGCTCTCTGGCCACTTAGCCAAAACTGGCTTATAAATCCAAGCGTGTTGGCCCCACAATTTATTTAATATCGTTACATGGGCACACAAGCCTCATAATTCCAATTTTGATGTTCTCTAGGTGTAATGTTAATGGTACTGGAAGTGCATGCTCGACCACATAGGGCATGGACCTCCAGGTCCTACTGGGGTGTGGTTGGCACCAGACCTGTGGAGGATGTTCCAAGACGAAATCATGTATGAGGACATCAACATACAAATATAAAGGGGGAGCTCAAGTCATTTTGCATCAACAAAATCAGATTGTGGATATATCATGCACTGGGGACAATGCCTAAACTAAGGCCAGAAGGAATGTAATAATCCTTATCATTCATGATGTAATTAAATATTATTATATAGAGTTGGCATGCAAACGTTAAGCTAAATATGCAACGCAATTTGAAATTTTCTTGTAATGTGGCAATGATAAAAGGTCATGCCATGTTGGAATTGTTGTACCTCAATCAAGAAGCATTGCTCCTGAATGGCAACATTGTATACAATTTTTTTTGTATTCCTACATATAATAACTTTGCAGTCAGTCTTACTACTTTTTTCTGTATACAATTCCTACTTTCAGTTAATAATTAACCTGCTCAAATGACATAATTGTTGTAGAGATTTTTTTCCTATTAAATCAACGATAGATCCATAATATTGTATTTTAAATTTTTTTAACTCATAATCATATATCCTCAATATGCAAGAATCAAGTATGCAACATAATTTCTACTTATCCTATAGGAGTTGATAGAATGTTGACTCCACAGTTATTAGATCCCTAAATCTGAGCCAATAAGCCTCTTAGAGCCACCCAGATCCCAAAACTTCTTAGGAGATTATATAAATAGGAAGCATGCAATTCAACATAGGTAACTAAATGGTCTGACATCAGTCGGTTACAAAGTGCATTCATAGGGATCGGTGATTGATCAATTAGTTACAAAGTCCAAACTAAGGACTCACTAACTCACATCAAATCAAGGTCACCATAGAACTCCATAGCTGCCACAACTATAAATTAGAGTGCCATGGTCTTAGAGTTGTCTAGGATCTCAACCAAGATGCATCAAATTGAGTGTGATTAGCTGAATAACCACAATTATGTCAGTTTCATAGTTCAAACCCAGAACTCATTGACTAATCCACTACCGAGTACTTCATCTCATTGAGGTGCTCAAAGGTCTTAGTTCCTTAACATATAACCACATGAATCACCCAATGAATTAGTACATTATTTTCATGTCTATACCAAGAATATTGTATACTTAAGAATTTTAATTCATAAATAAGCACATATATACATAACACAAGAGTCAGCAACTAACATTTATTTGTAAGGGATGATATGCTGCTAGTTTAATAGGTATCTACTTTCCCATTACTGAATGCATATTTAGTATTCTTCACAAGCTTTGGTACCAAGCCACAAAAGCCTCTAACTACTACTTTCCCTAGGGACTCCAACTACACTTTATGCCTTTAAAAAATTATATTTGTATTCCAACATATTTGTCATGTTGTCTAGTTTCATTCACCCTTCCAGAATTAGGCATCTCGTTCTCTGACTAACAATCTCTCGGGTGATCCATCTTTCCAAGGTCATCATTACGCAAGTCCACTAGGCATGTGCCATATACAATTGTTGTTCTGACAACTCTATAATCAGAATCATAACAACCTTGATTAGATTCCCATATTAACCATTGCAAATATATCACAACAATTTATTGTCAAACAACATGCAATCAACAAGCACATATTTATTAATTTACATGAAAATGCTCTCATATATTTATTAATTTTCCTATATATATATATATATATATTCATATGAGACTTTTCCTCACAAACCTCACCTAATTTGACATTCTAGGTTTTCCAAACTGTTCTTTTTATCAATATGTTTCTATTGACTACTCATTCGCATCATTCCAATTTTGGGGCTACACGTTATGCCCTATAGAATGCCACATCCCACTAGGCCATTTTTGCCTCCCCTATGAGTGTTATAGCTTCCTCTCATCTCTTCCCAAATTTCCTAACACCAAACTAAAATTCTAGGTAGATAATCGAGAAGAGCTCAAGAAACCATTTCTTTTGACTTGTCATATGTCAAAATCTAACTTATGGGCTAAGAATTGTGGCCCCTTCGAAATTTGTCCTCTTTTTCCCCATTCCTTCCATATCTGGAATTCAGATCTCCCTGCGCCTAGTCAAGCCTATAACTTCCCCTCTCTTGGTTGATTACTAACCATTCCAGGCATATGGACTACTTTAACAACACATGAATTCTTCCTCATTTTGCTTAATTTTCCTCCATTTCCTTATTGAAGGAAAACTGGTTTAATATCCTCTCTTTTCTCATGTGGCTTAGCATGCCAGCTTAGTTCTAACTATAAGCATTGATTATATATATATATATATATATATATAATATTATATATATTATATATATATATATATATAACTTGCGTGGGGCCTACCAGCCATGGCCTCTATGCTGCATGATTTGCACACCACCATATCACATAGTTAAGGTTAAAAAATAATGTGGGACCTCCCATGGGCCCCTCCACACTTCCTCTGGTGCCCAAGGGTAATAGCATGGAGCTAGGTTACACTTTTTGGTGAAATGAGGGCGCGTTTTGGTGAAAAAATGATGTTGATCAAGCTATTGAGATGCGTAAAAATATCTTGATCGAGCATTTAAAAGCACTCTCAATTGATTTGCTTTCTAACCCAAGTTAAAGGCTCAATTGAGCTATATTTTTTTAGTGAGTGTTGTTTCTTATTAAAAACCCTAGCCGTGACCTGCGCAAGTCATTTTGCTCAGACCGTTAGAGGAAAGGGAGTTCGCTGGAAGATTTCTAAGCTCAATAGAGATGGAGGAATTGAACCCAACTATCCATCAACCCGCCAATGCCCGGAGGCTCAAGCCGAAGTAGGTTTCCTACCATTTTCGTCTCTTTTTCAAAGTTTTTTCTACAAAATATAATAAATTAATTTTGAAAAAAAAAACTACCATACAAAAACTACAAAAAAACATTCACAAAAACCACCACAAAAAACCACCAAGAAAACCCTTGAAAACCACAAAAAAAACCTAGAAACCACCATGAAAACCCTTGAACTAAAAAACAACTTAAAAAATCACCAAGAAAACTGTTGAAAAAAAACACTATAATTTAAGTTTTATTTTTATTTTTTTTAATTTCATTGTATAAGTTATCTACAATGGTAGCATGTTTATTATAAAAAATTTCTATGTTAAAAACTTTATTTCTAATTAATTTTATGTTTTAAAGTGTTTTTTTAGGAATTTAATAAAATAAATTTTTAAAAAAAATTGACTTTTTTGTTATTAAAAATGAATTTTTAAAGTTTTGAACAAAATTTTGATGAGATTGTCGCAAAAAATTCAAAAACCAGATCAATTAAATATATAAACCAATAAATAAATAACTTATGAGCTTTTAATTGAATAATAAATATGGTTGCTCATTGACATGATAAATTTTATTTCATTTTTTATTTAATTTAATAAATTTATATTTTAAAATATTTTTTATAATAAATATAATATTTTGTTTTTTAAAATTAATGTACTTAAATAAAATATTGACTAAATTAAAGTCCAAAACTTTTTTTTTATTAATTAAGTTTTTATAGCCACATATTATATATTAATATATATATAGTATATATATATATATATAAAAGATAACTACAATATATAACAATAACATGGACTATATATATTATATAGAAAACTACATATAATAATATAACATAACATAGCATGTAACATAACTATATATAGTATAGTTATAACTATAACATCACACACACACACACATATATATAACATTTAACATAGTTTTATAACTATTTAACATAATGTGTTCTCCATAATAACATAACATGGGGGATGCGCAACAAATTTTTAAGTCTCAAGTTGATCTATAAACTAATTTTCCTTAAACTTTCAACTACTGATATTTCTAGAATTATTTAATATAATGATATGACAATTATATATCTCTAAGTTCCCACCCTTATTAAATTTATTAGCTGAGTAATGATTTTGTAACTTACACTTCCTATATATATATATATATCTATTCAAGTTTCAACAATGCATCATTGATACATACATTAAATCCATGATAAAAAGTGCATTTAAAGTGAATATATAAGCATTTTGACTCTTTCCTAATTTGTATTGTATTGTTTCATTATGTGTCGTACTAGGAACATTGTCTTCATGTGCTTGCACCTAGTACATGTCATGTGTCAAAATCAAACATTATAAGAACTTGTCTTATGGAGTACTTGGTTGGCATGAAGTTTTATTAGTTTTGCAAATAGGTTTATTTCAATTTTTTACATATATTTACATATTTTCGCTCTATGCATAAAATACATTATTTATAAATGAGAAAAAATGTAAGTTAGATTTGATCACAATTTTCGATTATGTTTACCTGGAACACAATAATTTGGTTAATAATTTATCTAAAAAGACACTCTATTTAGTTTAGGACTTTAGCCTAGATCATTCTACTTGAGTTTATAAATGGTTTTCTTGTCAACATTCTTTCTATGTCAACATTTTTTTCTTGGATTAGTTTATATGTATTATATGTAATTTGCATAGCCATCTCTCATACACCCCCCAACGCAGCCCATCGAGGCGTTGGGGGGTATATTATAAATGATCGAGCTAAATCACGTAGCCATACTAGAGTGTTGTTCCACTCATAGATCCTCCCTTCGACACTAGGCAAAGTGTTAGATGCAGTGTTTTTGTCTTTGTTGATGATCTTGCTACAAATAGTAGACCTTTTCACATGTCGCAAGTATATACCTTGCATTTTAAATCCTCTTTAAACTTTATGTTTTTATGTTTTTATGTCTTGAAATTGTCATTAATTTTTAAATCATCTTCAATTGATGTGTTTGAATTTAATGTATATGTTATTATGCTTCTAGTTTGTTATATATATTAAATTATATTTATGATTTGCAAACCCTTAGCTAGGTGAAGATGAGGATCAAAGTGTAGTGTTGATCCCTCCATGGAGTGGCGCTATAGCCAGAATCACAGTTGAGGATGTTAGGGCCCAACAAATGTTGGATCACATGGGATTTGGATAAAATCTCTGCTAGTTCGCCTATTAGGCGTAGTTTGTATTTGATATTGAATAACATCAATAGGTTGATCGAGACATACCAGAGTGCAGGTCCGCAAAGCCACCTCCTATATTCCATACATAGGATTAGGAGGCTAGAGGTTATAGGCCCACATACTTGGAATGTGGTGAAAAATGCCACCAAGAACATTAATATTCGTGGGGAGTTGTTTGGCATCCCTCCAAACTATTGTGCTAGACATGTTGGTCCAATTATGCTAAACTATTTTAAGAATGTTGATGCAACCCCTTTTGTTTATGATGGATTTATTGGCTCTTGGGGATAGTTCCTCCACCATGATCAAGTCCCCATTTACTGTGCAAAGCATATATATGCAAAGTTTGTGCTACATATGAAGCTAGATTACACCAGCATCAAATATAAGTTTTATGGACCTAACTTGGGACGTAGTTATGAACATATCGAAGCTCGTAAGGACCCTTTGCATGTAGAACCACCTCTGAGATTGTTGTCATGACCATCTCGAAGCATGGTATTATTGATGGAACTAGAGCAGTCATCACAACTTGGCATTGAGACTAGGCATGTGGAGGATCATTAGAGAACTTTTGAGGTCTAAAATGGGCCTCCTAAGAAAAATGTACAACCAAAATAAACTTTATAAGAGCCAATAAGATTCAATATGATGATGTCAACCATGGGGGATGATTCACCATTTTTTGGGTAAAAAATAAAAAAGAATAAAGAATAATAAAATAATAAAACTATTTTTGCAACTTGTATTTTCAACTTATCTCCCTAAGGTTTTATTCAAATTTCGAGTGGAAGTACTCATTGGATGAAAACTTTAATTCTTCATCCAAGGAGTACCCATGTTTCATACTTTCGATGGACCCTGCTACACAAAAAATGAGAAATACATTAATTAACGTGATTGCAATCAAGTTTTTCATGTATTTCTCATTCTTCGCATAGCAAGGTCCATTGAAAGTATGAAACATGTGTATTCCTTGGATGAGAAATCAAATTATGCATCCAATGAGTGTTCCCACTCAAAATTTGAGTAAACCCATAGCGAGATAAGTTGAAAATACGAGTTGAAAAAGTTATTTTTTCTTTTTTTCCCTCTAAATTTTGATGACGTAATCTAATCTTATTTTATTATTTCCACTATTTTTTTATAATTTCCATAGGAGGCCCATTTTAGACCTCAAAATTCCCCTAATGATTGGTCGTTGCACATGTTGCATTATGTGGAGAGATCATAAAACTACCTTTGTTGACTCGTGGCCCACCAATTGCATTACATGATGATTCATGTCTCAAGAGTCTAGGTCATGACCAACTTTTGTCATATGCAAGTACATGCCATGATACCATCTATGACACTTGGAGGGCGCATGACCCACGTGGCATAAACTGAGTACATATATACATAACTTTTGACTCTTATCATCAAATTATACATTATTTATATTAATAAGTTCATACGATATTGCATTTATATTAATAATTTCATGATAACATGCATGCACAACCTAGCTACACAAATGAGCTTCTGAGGTCATGTGAGGGGGTAGTTGACCAGCGAGAGAAAGTTTCCATGGCTCAATCTCTTCCACCATCACCTCCACCTCCACCTCATAACACTCATGGACTGACAATTGAGGTGAATTTTTCTATTCCTAAGATTTCAACATTTTATTTTTTTAAGTTATATGTATGCATGCTAATTAATTCGTAAACTAATTACAATTTGTCTTTTCCATTGTGTACACAAGCCCAAATGGAAAGGGGTGTTACATGTTGCAGTTATGTGGACACATGAGTGGGATGTTGGGTTTGGAGGCATTGAGCCACAAGAAGGGGAGCACTAAACTTAGATTGATCAGACCCCAATCCCACCTGAATTCCATTTGCACTCGACTGAGTCACAAGTAGGGGACTATTTAAATGGACAGTTTAAAATCAATTATTTCCATATTGTTTATTTTGTACAAATAATATTCTAATTAATTTGAATTTGAATGTGTTATATTGCAATACTATATTTCTTCCTAAGGAGGGTGTTTCCCCTTTTCAATCTTCATAAATGGCTTCATGTTACTCAAGGTGGCTACATCTTCTACCATGTGAGTGAAAAAATAATTGATGCTGAAATTTGTTGTAATTGTGCAGGCTGCTTACAGGAGTAATCCTCTTCTTGTAGTAGTCATTTAATTCCTCTTTGAGACCTCATGGATGCAGGTGGGATTTATGTAAATTCATAAGAGGTATAAGGACAAGGTTAAAATCATCAAGAGGTGGTGTAGGTGGTGGAAAAGTTGATGACAATTTTTTTATTTTTTTTCATGTAAGGTAGAGTGGAATTTGAAGATGGATTTTGGTTAGATGGAGTGTATGAGTGATGAAAGTGTTGTTGGGGGACCTATATCAAACTTACCTAAAGAATACATGACCTTTTTACCCATTTCTCCAATCATATTTCCTCTTATATTTTATTTTCGGTCATCCTGTAATACTACAGGATCTTATTGTAGTAATTCAGGACAACCTCTTGTAGGAGACTTGTTTTGTCCATATCTCCAAAATGGTAAAATGAATTGACCTAAAATTTTCTAATCATGTTGCCATCATCCTTATGCACCTCCCCATAAAACAAATCTTGGCCAATGAATGCACGAATATCGAGAAAATTCAAAACTGAATGTAGGTGATGGAAGTCGATTTCTCGAAAACTGTGCACTAGAATTTGTTGAAATCGCTTAATCATGTTACCATCATCCATATACATCTCCACCTGAAGCAGCTTGGAAAATGGATACATGGTTTTCAAGATATGACAAAAATAAATATATGCTCTATGTATTCTTGTTTCCTATAGTAAAACAAAGCCAACCTGTGGTATTTCAGGACAACAAGGAAAATGACTAGTAGAAGCTTAGAAAAGATGAATGGATTGTGGAAATAGATGAGGGTGATGGATTGGCATGGCCTTGGTCTTGTTCGATAATTTGAGCAAAGGAAGAGAAAGTCAAAATTTGACTTTTTTTGACTAGAATTTTGACCAAATTTTTTTCTTTTGCTGGTGCCAACTTGTTTTTGTTGCTTGCAGATGCTGGAGGGCACCTACATTCATCAAAGAGATACATGGAGCAAATATTTTTTATTTTTTCTATTTTTTTGTTTTAGACTTACTAGCTGCCTCAATGAGGTTTTCAACTAGTAGGTCTGCCTAGGCACCTCAAAGGAGGTTTTCACCTAGGATCTTTTCTTTTTTATTTTTTCACTTTTTTCCAACCCATTGACTACCTCATTAAGGATTTCAATCAATGAGTCAATCTTAGGCACCTCAAAGGAGGTTTTCACCTGAGATTTTTTTATTTTATTTTATTTTTTTACCCTACCCTATTTAAAAAAACAAAATCACTTTCAAGTATAAGAATACTTCCAATGAAGCCAAGTGCACATTGAGATGACAGATAAACTAATGTGTAGGCTTGAAATATATGATTTGACATGTACCTGAATTTCAAAGACCAAATGCATTGACTTTTAAAATATCAATCACAATTGAATAAGGGAGTATCGCTGCAACTTAGTGATTGTCTGGAACCATATTTCAATATAATTGTGATGCCCTTGGTCCACTTGCTGATTTGGATCATCTTGGATGTCTTCTTCTTCCATGAAATTCAAATCTTCTTCTTTTTGCTGATTGTTCTCTTGAATACATGGAGGGTTTTATGGTAACCAGTAGGGAACTTTCTCAATCTTTGATTTTGATGTTTTCTTTTCATCAATTGTAGCCCCTAATCCTTTGGTATTCTCATTTGAATTTTTTTCTTATAGATGTGGTCCTTCAATGATATCAATAAAATCTATTTTTTGCAATACTCTTCCCGAGAAATGGTGAATACCATTTAGCTCAAGAGGAGATGTTTGGAAGTGTTCTACCTTAGCATTGTAAGTGGGCTAACCTACTTCAATGTGTGGGTTTGGAAATGGTGGTACAAGAGTTGACTGGAAGTGGATATTTGAGATGCATGTGGTTAGGGTTGTGGTTGTGGTGGAGGTGAATGGTAGGGATAACATGGAGTTGGGTATGGAGGTTATTAATGAAAATATTGAGGATATTGTGGATGGATCCCATAAATTCCTTTCCAACCTTGTTGCCAAGATTGGTTTTGGGGATAAGATGGCCAAGGTGGCTAAAGAAAGGGTGTGTTCCAATTACTTTGAGATGGATGTGCATAAGCTTGAAATTGTGAATTAGGCTCTTGCCTCATATAAGGCTGAATAGGCTGCCACAGTCCTCTTGGAGCTACATAACATAGCTGCATTGGCAATTGACTTACTCCATTGTCCTCTTGGTAAACTTCCTTCAACCTTGGTAATGAGGGGCAACATTTAACATCTTTGATTTTGCATGGAAAACACAAATATCAACATATTCTTTTTGCTCATTTTGTATTCTTACGTTTCTACATGTTTGGTTAGATTTCTAAGAACTTCTGTTTTAAATTCATCAAACAAATTTACAAGGTTAGTTGACTTACTGATCTTGATGTTGATTTACTTACTCTTGCCCTTCCTCTTGATATGTGTTTGAATTTTTCACAAATTTCTTTAAATGATAATTGGTATACATCACCTCTACTCATAAGATCAAGAATATCAATCCACTTATCCCTAATTGTTCTAAGTAAGAGGGTTTTTAGTGTGTCAGATCCTAAATGATGTATTTTTGACCTATTAATGCTATAAATGAACCTCTTTATTAAATCATCAAGACTCTCATATTATTTTTTATTCATTTTAAAGATTTCTTCTTTAAGATCCTGATATTTATATTTTTCTAGAAATATCTTTTGCATATCATTCCATGATCTAATTGAATTAATCCCTAAATTCATGTACCATTTAAAATATTTATCCTTCAACATTGTCAGAAACAATCTCAATTTTTGAGTGTTTAATAAGCAACCATAATATCTACAAATGATTTCAAATTCAAAGAGAGAGGTTTCCGAATCCTCTGGCCTTAGACCAAGAAATTTTGGAAGAAAATATGGAGGGATGTTCTTCATGTGCATACTACCATCAATATCTTGAATGGAAATCCAAGAGGATCTTCTTCCTTGTCATAATTTCCATCCATTTCTTCTTCCTCTTCTACCACCTATTCTTCTTCTATTTGGAAAAATGAATGGTGATGTGGCTCTTACTACACTACGTGATCAAATGGGGGGGTTGGTGTTGGAGAAGTATTTTTAATTTTTATTTTTATTTTTTTGAATAAGAACGATAATGCAATGCAAGATGCCTTGTAGAGTCTCCAAAATGTATTCAAAATATCATCCAATTTCACTTTTATCACCACCATTTCACTCACATGTCACAACTCCATGACCATATAACCTTTCATTAGCCTCCATTTTCATAATTATATGGGTTACCTTTGTGTTTTCCAAAAGTTAATGATTTCTAGTATTATAAGTGAATTAAATGGTTAAAAATTAGAAAAATGACATACTTTCTAATACTTAAAAGTGTCTTGAGTTTCATGACATGTGTAGGTCATTTGGAAGCTTCCAAGGCACCCTTATGTGGCCTCCAATGCTCAAATTCGAATTCCCTTCAAGATATGAAAGAAGATTTGGATAAAGGTCAAAGAGGATATGTGTCTCATCATTACCTATTTTGATTGTAACTCTGAGATTTTCTAGGGATGTAGGGAGAGAATAATGGACTTCCATTAATGAGGTAGCTTCTTATATTTTTGTATAAATAGGAGAGCCTTCTCCTTTCAAAGGCATGTGTAAAGTTGGGGAAATGCTCATGTTCTGAATATAGAATTTGGATTTGGAACCATGCTCATGAGTGATGCTCACCTTGATTTGGTTATGCTTGCATTTGGAGCCTCTCAACTTGCCATCTCTCATGCTTTTGGATTGGCCACCTACAAAGTGTGAGATTGATTGTGTTTCATAGATTAAGATTTATTACTTTCATAGATTAAGATTTATTTATTTCATATCTTTTCCTGTGTGAGAGGTTAAGAGTGATTGTCTTTATTTGCTTTCTACCTAAAAGTTAAGAACATTTGTTTTTATTTTATTCCATATATTTTCCTATGTGAGAGGTTAAGAGTGATTGTTTTTATTTGCATTCTACCTAGAAATTAAGAGCATTTTATTTTATTTGCTTTCATATATTTTCCAGTGTGAGAGGTTAAGAATGATTGTTTTTTCTTTCATTTCTAAAAAATTGGTGTGCTTTTCAGTTCATGCAAGATTGAAAAATTAAGATTTCAATTCCACGCGCTATACTATAATTGTACTATAATTTCTTTTGACTTGAGTGCTGAATTAGAATAGGTGAATTTCGTTTCTCATTATTTGGTTTCGTAGTTAGATTGATCTAAATTGAAAGTTAATTTCTATAATATATAGTGCACGCATGCTTCACAAGTTTTACGAAACCCCCAGGTTGACAGTTAAATGATAGGTAATTAATTTGCCTCAACATTTTGGTGTCGTTGCCGGGAAGTGTGCATAGGAACTAGCTTTCAATCTAGAGTTAATTTTTTTTAGCTTTTTCCTAGATGCATAAATCATTTAGCTGCATATCATTTTCATTAAAAAAATATAGAAAATGTCAATATTAACCATTTATGGATGAAAGATTTAGAATGTAGATCAAACATTCTTTGGAGCACAACGACTACATTGAGGAATGGTGTCGAAACATGATTGCACCACGACAATCATCCATTTTTCAAGAGATCTTTGTGGCAAATCTAAAGGTTAAAACGATTTCTCATGTCCTTATACACAATTAGGTACATTTTGCAAATTTGGATATGAACATTTTAGATGGTCTAATCTGTAAATGGCTCCATTGGAAATATTCATATACTTTAAAAATAAATAAATAAATATATAACTTTCAAGTAGATTAAAAAAAAAATAAAAATAAATAAAAAATAAAAAAAAAATAAAAAAAAATCCAAGCTAATTGTACTTTTTTAAAGTTCTTGATTACATTTTTTTAAATTCTTGATTTGCATTTTTTTAAAAGTTTTTTAGACTTTAAAATCTTTTAGAATTTTATTTATTTTCTTGCATTTTTTTCATTGACATTACAAATATTTTCAATAAAAAATCATGTTTTGATTTTAAATAATTAAAAAGAAATAAATAAACATGATAGATTAAAAAAAAACATAATATATAATAGATATATATATATATATATATTATATATATAATATATATATTAATATATATATATGTTTTTGAATAAGGAAAATGTAATTTTTTTTTTAAATTATCAACTTTTTTTTAGAGAATTGAGAAATTGATAACTAGCTCTCATGCGACCTGCAAAGAAAAAAATTTGCGTTAGCTTGGAATCCAAAATTCAAAAATCCATCATAATAAAAACATAAAAAATAAAATCATGCTCGAAGAGTCTTCGGTTTGTGCAACATAGCTCCAAAACAGTTCTAAAATCTAATATTCTTTGCATGTGTTTTGAACTGTATCATACAAGCAAGCTGGTCTAGTCATTCACACCAAAGAGGGGTTGAATTAGATTGGTAGGGTGGTTCTGTTCTAATCCAAATGCTTTGGTAGGTTCAGCTAGTCAAATTGATTGGTTGTGGTTTGTAGTGACCTTCAAAACACTATGTCCTGTTCTTCAACACCATTGTCCTCCAGATCCTGGTTCGACACTTGCTTATTGAAAACCCTGTTTTCAAGTTCTAGTACAGTCATTTTGAAGCCTTAGTTGCTTGAAATTGAGAACCATTAATTATTTCTATAAAAAATCACAATTTTAGAAATAATAATCAAAGCTACCATAATTTGTTTGAAGAATAACAGTGGAACTAGAAGTTGGGGAGAAGCCGATCAAGCTCTTCATAGTGGATCAACTAAATGGTAGTTTCATGGCTTCCATTCATGGCTTTGATGAATTTTTTGATGTGGCCAATCCTATCGACTTCATCCCTAAAGATCCCCAGAACGATGTCATCTAGCCAGAAGTTTACAGAACGCTAAATGTTCTGAGGGCTTGCACAGAGGCCAAGACCATAAAGGGTATGGTGGTCACATCGTCTATATCCATGCTTATGGAAGGAGCAGAATCAGTGCATTGATGAAACCCATTAGATGTGTATCTCCTTACTGGATAGATACATAACTAGTCCTAAGAGCCACCACATAGCAAATCGAACCCAGAAAGCCCAAGTGCAATACTTGCAGAAGAAATGTGTAGCAGCTTAAAAACATCAGCTTTAAACACAATTTCTGGTCAAATGAAAATGAATTTTTAAAAACTAAAACGTGGGTTTTTCTCAAAACAAAGATAGTTACAATACTCAAGAGCTGTTTTCTCAAATGTATAACATATTTGGAGATATTCGGGGTTCTCTGGAGCCTTACTTAGCAAATTGCGTGAGGAAAAAATGGTTTTTAATTAATTCAAAGAGGCAGTTGAGGCTCTAATCTGATCCCCCTGATCTACAGGAGGTAAATCCACCATGGAGATGTTGAGCAATATCATATCAATTATCAACTTGGTGAGCTGGATAGAAGCACTCGAGCTATCGCTCCTATGCAATTTTCAAAGATGTTGAGAAATAAGTATCCTCAGTTTTGCCCGGCAACATAAAGTTACAAACAAAAGACTACACATTATGGCAAGTCCCAATATACCGAGCCTAGAGCAATGCAATATAGTCATAAGAAAAGGCATCAATGGAGGTAGAAGAATAAAGCGATATTTATATGAATTGAAGGACTCTCATAGCTTCTAAACTCTGCGTTCTTTCTAGCCCCCTCTATAACATTCAATTAAAAATTATAGTATTTAGCTTGTGATGGAGGACATCTTCTGTGGTTGTGATTATATATAAAAATCTGCCATGGAGACTTTGAGATTAGCAGTTCCAGGTTCTTCTCATCTTGTTTCTCGTTTTGTCATTCAAGTTGTGATACTTATGGTAATATTGTTGAATGGTTGTACCTATGGAGTTGCAACAAATGATTTTGATGGCGCTCCTAGTCCTAGTCAGAGCTTGGATATAAGAGGCATTTCTTCTATTTCTTTGCCATTCATCTCCATAGTGGGAGGGTCATTTTTTTCCTGTGTCTTTACGTTCATTTTCTTTGATTGACACCAAAAAACTAGAATGGAGATACAACATCGACGAGACGATAAAAAAAGGAACGAAGTATCATATGGATATATGTATATGTTAAATGTTTACTCTGTCACATCGAGATCCTGTAGACTCTCAATAAATAAATATAGAATATGATACCTCTAGGATCCCCTATTTCTATAATAAAATAAAATTTTTGAGTGTAAAAAAAAACAAAAAAATTTGCTAATTTTTCTCAAAGAGGTATTGATCAATTTGAAGATTGGACTAGCTATTTGTTCATAACAAAAAAAATGCATAGTTTTTTGTACTTAACTGTCTGTTCAGGATTTTAGCTACAGAAATAGTACAATTCTGCAGCTAAACCATAATTCTACAGCTGGAAAACAATTTTGCAGCTATGTATTTAACTCAATTATCTACTTGTCAACAATACATTGTAATCAGAAAATCATGGTCAAAATTTATTGGTTTTTTCTAATGATTATTCTTTCAAGCATGATGCAAGAAAGAAGAAGAATGATGAAGGCGCTTTATTTGCAAGATCGATTGATGAATTTTTTATTGAGGATTCTTTTACATGAATCATTAAGCATTCACAAATAATATTTATTTATCTTTATGAAATGTTATTATTCAAACATAAATTGAGGAAATTGTTTTCTTTTAGAAATTAGATTTATTATCACAATTGGGCTAACTATTTCAAATAAAAACACGTCATGAACCTATCAATTACACAAATTTTTCATATGTACCTAGAGAAATTGATCACTTCTCTTTGAACACACTCACGTTTGTTGCAATGTTAGTGCCATGTTTGTTTCCAGGTTCCAGGGAAATCAGAGAATTGAAAGAAGCCAATTTATGCCTGGTTGGTTTTCTACGACCAATTTCAAGAAAAATAAATCAATTGAATCCATTTCTATCATCCATAAATGCCATCATTTTTTCTCTCCAAACTCACAAGCTATCCAAGTATTTTCGCTAAGCATCGTCATCACCATTTTCCTTGCAAAGAATCGCATGTTTCCACTCACATTTTCCATTCACAATTTCCATAAATCCCATTCATTAACCCATTAATAGAGACATTCAGCTCACTTACATGTTGATTTGTCCTTTTTCTTTTCATTGGCTTGTTTACCCTCTTGTCATTTTCCTTTCCATTAAATAAACCTTGATCCACTACAAAATTTTTCATTCATAGTCCTTCCAAAATCATCATTTCATACTCGCGCTAGATGATGGAGGATTCATTAAGGCCTCCCTTCTAACAAGTCTTGGCCTATCAACTTCAGCACATTATCTAGGTTCAGGGCTAGAGTCCTTATTAGTACCTTGAGGCTAATATGCATCAATGACAAGTTCTCTCGCTAACAATCATGGGAATACATCAATGTCCATTGATCATTAGATCTTGCAAGTGGCTTGACATCAGCTGATCTATTCACACTTTGCAAGGTGTACTTTGGTACCTTTGCACTCGTTGAAATTAATGGCGAGTTTGCCTCGCATTGGTTAACAACATTCATTAATGGTCGGTAATCCAATGACTTCTCTTCATGCTCGACGGCAACACATTCATTCGCATGACTAGAATTGTACCATTGGGTTTTGTAGTAGGTGAAGACTATATGATTAAACATTTTACATCAGATACAACAGATTTAGCAGCAACAATAAAGAATCCACTTTCACCACTTCATTCACTATTTATGCAACCAAGAAGCAAATGAAATTCTACATTCTTTTCCATGATCCAGCGACAGTTACAACTTCTCTACATATGAACAGTTTGTCCACTTCCTAGGTAAGTAAAGGTATGCTATTTTCTAGCTTTTAATCATAGAATTCCTTGAATACCGAAGTTATAATTTTTGGAAAATACTTCACCATATTTCCTTTCTCATTTGAAAAAAAATACCGTAAACACCTTTAGTTGGGGCGAGGGGGAAGGGACATCCATTTATTATCACATCCATATCGCTTCACTCTGTTTCACTTCATTTCATGCTAACATACTTGTCCTAATCGTTATAATTGTATTATGGTTCGAAAGTTATATGATTTGTAAATAATTCCTAAATGATGAACATATTATATGGATGATTTAAAGATGAATTCTTAAGCATGTTCAATGAATCTTGTTGCAACAAAAAGAAACAAGGTATTGAAACACAAGAACGAATACCAATTAAGATTTGATTGTCACACAAGAACCAACCAAACATGTTGCAATTAAGTGTATGACAATAAATACTTTGCAAAAATAAATGAAATTGCCAAGTACAAAGTTTAATAATAATTTATATAAGCCAAGCTCATTCAAAATCAAATCATAATTAAGCAATGTAGTAGATTGCATGAGGACATGCAATAACATCAATTGGGGGGTATGTAGAGTCTCCAAAATTTATTCAAAATATCATCCACTTTCACCTTTATCACCACCATTTCACTCACATATCACAACCCCATGATCATATAACATTTCATTAGCCTCCATTTTCATAATTATATGGGTTACCTTTGTGTTTTCCAAAAGTTAATGATTTCTAGTATTATAAGTGAATTAAATGGTTAAAACTTAGAAAAATGGCATATACTTGCTAATATTTAAAAGTGGCTTGAGTTTCATAACATGTGTAGGTCATTTAGAAGCTTCCAAGGCACCTTTATGTGGCCTCCAATGCTCAAATTCGAATTCCCTTCAAGATATGGAAGAAGATTTGGATAAAGGTCAAAGAGGATATGTGTCTTATCATTACCTATTTTGATTGTAACTCTATGAGATTTTCTAGGGATGTAGGGAGAGAATAATGGACCTCCATTAATGAGATAGCTTATTATATTTTTGTATAAATATGAGAGCCTTCTCCTTTCAAAGGCATGTGTAAAGTTGGGGAAATGCTCATATTTTGAATATAGAATTTGGGTTTGGCACCATGCTTATGAGTGATGTTCACCTTGATTTGGTTATGCTTGCATTTGGAGCCTCTCAACTTGCCATCTCTCATACTTTTGGATTGGCCACCTACAATGTGTGAGATTTATTGTTTTTCATAGATTAAGATTTATTACTTTCCTAGATTAAGATTTATTTCTTTCATATCTTTTCCTGTGTGAGAGGTTAAGAGTGATTTTCTTTATTTGCTTTCTACCTAGAAGTTAAGAGCATTTGTTTTTAGTTGCTTTCATATCTTTTTCTATGTGAGAAGTTAAGAGTGATTGTTTTTATTTGCTTTCATATCTTTTCCTGTGTGAGAAGTTAAGAATGATTGTTTTTGCTTTCATTTTTTAAAGAGTGGTGTGCTTTTCAGTTCCTGCAAGATTGAAAGATTAAGATTTCAATTATGCGCGCTATACTATAATTGTACTATAATTTCTTTTGAATTGAGTGCTGAATTAGAATAGGTGAATTTGGTTTTTCATTATTTGGTTTCGTAGTTAGATTGATCTAAATTGAAAGTTAATTTCTAGCATATATAGTGTACACATGCTTCGCAAGTTTTACGAAACCCCCAAGTTTACAAGTAAATGATAGTTAATTAATTTGCCTCAACATGCCTAATGGATTTTTTGTGTTTTTGCAGAAAGTAAAAATAAATGAATCAAGTAGGGAATAAAACAATGCATACTTTGACACCTCCCCAGCAATGGTGCCAAAAAGTGATAAGCCTTGGTATTGCAACAAGAATGTTGCAACTCCCAAGGCCAACTTTAATTATCAACCCGGGGTTCATGTAAACTTAAGAGGTATCAGCACTATATTTGCAACATACAATGTGTCATTCCTTCACTGTCGTGATGTAATAGAGTGCATGTATTGAAGTCAAATCCTAAACTAATTGTAGAAAATGAAATGCTCGAAATGGGAACCTCAACCTATTTCAAGAAAGAAATTAAAAGGAAATAAACATATTATAATTGCATAAATTAAATATCATGAAATAAATGTCAACCATTACATTTTAAAGAGTTTAGATCTATCAACAATTTTCATTGGATGTGGCAATCATCATTGTATCATCCATTTCATAATATGTCCATTAAATTAAATCGTTGAAATTTTTTTCATGGGTAAATAGACGAGTCCTAAGGGTCATTAGTATTCCCTAATCATTTATTTAGAGCCTAGGGGTCTTCATTCAACCATAAGGGACAATAACCAAGCTTCTTGAGCGAATCTGGGTAAGTAAATGCATGTTGGAAAGCTACTACAGGAAACTATAGGATGTTATAAATTTACTACAGGAAGTTAGAATTTATTAAATGACCCAGTAAATCAAATCCAAATTGGATGGAACATATTTTTTTATTGAATAGGATGTATTAGGTCTGCATTCCAAGTGGAATCACTCAAAAACACATATGTTAACCCATGCTAAAAAGTAGCAAAAAATTACTAGTTTAAAATCTAGAAATTCAAGAACTAGTGAGCTAGTAAATCTATCAAATTCCTAACCTAATCAAGCGCAAATGCAATGGGGTAAATTTTTCTATTAAATAGATTTTGTTTTTAATTTAATGCAATTGGAATCAATTTTATTGAAGCTCGTTAGCATGCTATAAAAAATAGTAGAAGTTTACTGTTATTTGCCACCAAGGAGTTCTAAAAATCTAGATTTGGGAATAAGAAAACTAATCCAAGTAGCTCAATGATTACTATGACCTTCCAAAGCTTTTACAAAGACGAAATGATTTTTTTGATCCTGCAAAAGAACTTACATCAACCATTTAACCCAATCCTACAACAAGAAATCATTAATAGTAAATTGAGAAATAGAAAGAAACAAGAACAAGAGATGCATGTGAATAAGAAGTGAAAAGAAGAAAATAAAATGATAGAAAAGGGATTTAATGTTGGCATTATGGCTAAAGTGTTGTCCTTGATGGCAACCCATATAGGTGATGAATCACTGTACAACAGGTCAGTAGCAAAGATTGATGAACAACTCTCAAATATTGAAGAAAATAAGGAGTACGCAGGCACACCGTACAAAAGGTGCGTACACGCAGGCATGTCTTATATAAAGTGCATACATACTCGCAGGATACCCATTCATTGGGTGCGTACCCCCAGTGCACACACTTCAAGGCAGTAAAGCACCCACACGTGGGGTTTCTCATGGTATTTAGCCGACGGTATTGTGTTATCATGGTTTTGGCCCGTGGTATTGTTTATTTTATTATTATTATTGAGCCCCATGATCCTTGATTTAAGGAAGAGCTTTACTATATAAAGCAAAGGAGATCATTTGGCTTAAGCACGTTTTTTGTTGAATATCTTATGAGGGCAAGATCTGGTCTAGATCTAAATAAGGCGAATCTATTGATGGACTAAGATCTCTTCGGCGCATGTTCAGATATGTAGATCTGACTGTCTGGGTTCTTTCTGAAGTCTTGAAATCATCTATGCCCGAAGGTACGCAGGTACAGTGAGTGAAAAGTGCGTACATACGCAGGAGCGAAGAGTTTCAGGTGCGCCGGTACGCAGGCACA
>APFE030235860.1:0-20267 GCA_000404065.3 Pinus taeda
GATAAGTATTTATGGAGATATGAATTAATTTTGATTATGGAATTATTATCAAGCCGACCAGCAACTTGAGTAGGCTCAGAAGCCCAATAGTCGTGTCTATTCATCATCTACGTTTTAGTATAAATATATAGGACTTGAAATCATTTGTAATACACATCCTCTTCATGTGTTCTCCTCCTCTCCACGTCTTGGGTTTTTGGAGAAGGAGGGACACCTAAAATATACATTGGATGATGCCCTAAACGCAGGGAAGGTGAAGGCCATATACGGAGCCCTAAATTACAGTCATGAAGGAGAGGATCCTAGCCGCAGTTGAGTGAGATCTTGCTGCTGTAAAGGAAAGATTCAAGACAGATTGAATGCCCTAATCTGCTGTCCTAGAAGGCTCCATACGCAGTCCTGAAGGAGAGACCTAACCACCGCATTCAAGGGTGCCCTAGGCCACAGCCAACAAAGGTTTTTATGCAGCAAAGAAGGCACGTATACACAGTCCATGGAGACCTTATACGCTGGGATTTATACACTGTTCATGGAGACCTAAATGCAGTCACTTATACGCTGTTCAAGATTATGTCAACAGCCCTAAACGCAGTCACTTATACGTTGTTCAAGATGATGTCAACAGCGCTAAACGTAGTCATTAATGGAGGCACATATATGCTGTTCAAGCAGGTCAATGGAGACACCTAATTCATAGTCAATGGAGATATATAAGAGCAGCAAAGAGACCTATTACAGTCATCTAAACAGGTGTCATAATGTCACATTGCTGTAGGTGACACCGTGACATATTCAAGGACTATTTGGGCATGATAGGACTGTGCAATGAAGCTGATGACAGCATGTTTGTGTAGAGGATTTTGGAACTATAGCCTAGCTGCTTTGCTAGGCTGCAAGCCATAGCAAGCAGCTAAGGCTGATATGTACATGAAGCATAATGATCATGGGCAGCATGATAGATGAGATCATGGACAACATGATGCATGGGCAGCATGATGTATGGGCAGCATAGTGATCATGAGCAGCATGATGATGCATGATGCAACATGATGGTGCTACACGGTAAGGTGCGGCAAATGGACGAGATGCAGCACTATGATAGGTGAAGAAGTCACCTTAAAGAATCAGTTGAAGCAATATGTCTTCAACTGATCTCTATAGATATCAAAAGTCAAAGTGTTGACTTCTATTGTAAATGTACTCTCTCTCTCTTTCTCTGCTGAACTTTGAAGATAAAAGAAGATTTGATCAAAGGGTTTCCCCACACATTGTGGGGTTTGTCCCTGGCTTGCGCCATATCTTGTGTCCTCTTGTCTTGGCTTGTCTTCTGCGTTTTATATTTATGTTCTATCTACAGTTTATCATAATGCTGATGTGATTGCTAACTGTGAAAATTGAAATAAATTGCTCTAGCATAGAACATACCTAATCTTAACAAGTGTGCATTGTGGAGAGAAAGAGGTCGAGAGATCAATGTATGTTGATGAAGAGCAGAGAACAGAGAGTTGCGTGTACTGTGATGAGTGACTAATGTTGAGCAAATCAATGTGCTGCTGCAGAGTGAGCAGAGAACAAAGTTGACATCAAGCAGAGTGGGTGTCAATTACAGAGAACATTCAATTCCTATTTAAGTGTGGGTTGGAGCCTGCATACAAGAAGTTGGTGCTTCCATCTTAGTGGGTGCTTGAGAAAGCTTGGGGGTTGGTGCCTCCTACAAGTTGGTGCTTGAATAAATCCAAGGAGCTGGAAATTGGTGCTTGCAAGAAATCCCGAAGTTGGTGCTTCACATGGTGCTTCTGGTAAGCTGGACAGGGATCTACAAAAAGAGTGAGTTGGTGCTTCCTGCTAGTGGATGCTAGCAAACGATCAAAGGGAGTTGGTGCTTCTTGTGAGTGGTGCTTACAAAACAAATTGATGTAATGCTCTTATTTTACATTAATAACAACAACAAGATTTGGTGGTTTTTTCCCGAGAAGGTTTCCACGTAAAACCTTGTGTCTCATGTGTATGATGTTCATGGTGTGTGCTTGTATGTTGATTTGATATTGCTGCCATTTTACATGTTGCTGCTGATTATCTGGATGGTTGCCAGGTTTGAATATGAAAAACAAATCGGCAAAAGAAGTTTTAAATTAGCCTTAATACTGATTCACCCCCCCTCTCAGTATTATCATTGTTTCCAGCAGATACTTCTTACAAAGGTAGCCTATTGCCTAGTACAACCACTTAGAATTATCTTAACAAGTTCATCATTGTCCACAACTTCCCACACAATTGCAAATTCATCTTGAACTTGTTGAATTCTTGTGAAGTATGAGGCTACAGTTTCAGATCTGTTCATTTTAATATTCCTTAACTTTTCTCTTAGCACCATCTTTCTACTTTGGTTGTCACTTTGGTAGAGCTTTGTCAATGCTATCCATAGTTGATGAGTTATTTGCTTTCTTGTGATGCGAGCAATATGTGATCCTTCACAAACTCCAATATGATCTCTCTAGCCTTTACATCTTTTAGATTGTATTCAATTGCTTGTGTAGGATACGAAGGAACTTGGATCTCCTTTTCAGCAAATTCCCACAGACTATTTGCAACCCCCTCTAATCTGTCTTCAAATCTCAACTTGATGATGCCGTCTCACCAAATTGACTTTAGCCACAAAACCCTTGCTGCAAAATAAAAATTCTACTGCAAAAATTTAAAAATGACCCTATTAGAAACGTGTATCCAATGATGTTCCTTCACAGAACTTGCTCAATTCTTTGATACCATGTTAATTTTCTAAGTTCCAATTAGATTTACCATCTCATGTAATTATTTTATGCCCAAAAATTTTCTTTTACCAATATATAATTTTCTATTGTAAATTTTAATTTCTGAAAATTACAAACAGCAATACTTGACACTTTTAACAACAATTTTGCCGCACAAACAAAACAGAAAATAACCCATAAAATCAAACAGAACAGCAAAACAATTTTACCTTCCAACTTTTCATCACATTCAATTAACTCAAAAAAAGCATTGGGCTCCCTAATCAAGGACAACGGCCCACAGAAAGTACAAAGAAGTTATAGCAAAACCTAAAGAACTTTCTAGTGAAAATTCCAGCCTCCCAATCACCGGTGCGGCCCTCCTTCAACCTTCTGTGCATTCCATGTGTGGCCCAATATACTAGCCACTACATATGTGTGGGTCCCTTAGCTGCACGACTCCCCTGGAGTCACAAGTGCAGGTGTTCTGCTAGTTTTCTTGCTACTGGAAATTTTCTCCTGTTGTCTTTTCTCCTTTCCTCGGCCTTGTGGCTCACTAACAAAATATCTGGAATTCAAAAAATCTTTCTTGGAATCTTTTCATCTCACTTGAGTCACTGCAATATGCAGTGTGTCTTCATTCTCTCCCATAGGCTCATTTTATAATTCTCCAAGGCCAAATCCTTAATCTCCAAAGTAATTGAGAGTTGGGATTAAATCCCTAATCACTTGGATCAACGGCAAATATTAGATCTCCATCACTTAAATAATAAAATAATTATCCTTGGATAAAACATTAACCCAAGCCTACATTAATCAATTTAATTGATCAATGTACTTTTCCTAAATTAAACTTGAAAAGAAGATCATATTAATTGTTCCTCTCAAACAACCACCTAAAAAGGACTTCATTTCCACATGCTAAGACACCAACCCTATGTGGAAGACCTTCCGATACTACAAAACTCAACAAAGACATAATCTAAAAGTTGGGTTGAAAATAGGACTAACTAGGTAGAACCATCATGAATGAACCATATTATTTTATGTTTTATGTTTTTCTGATTCACATAGTTCTTAGTTCTATTTTTTTAAATTTTGACACTATATATGAAATTTTATATCTGAAGAAGCTTGATGTTTCCCCGGAACCTTGTTTCAAAATGTGGCTTACCCATCCTATCATCATTTCATTCCCAAACTGCCACCAATTGACGTGGCAACCTACATAAACTATCCATGAACATTTCAGCCTAGATAATTAGGGACAAAATGTCTTACGTTATTTATAACTTACCATTGGTTGCATCTACCGATAGTCCTAGTATGTGCTTTATACAAATTATACTTGTATGTTCTTTATAAAGATTATACTTGTTCTTAGATACAAATGTAATTATCTGCTCACCAGCCGCTATGCCTGGAAAAGTAGTCATTGTCTAATGATACAGCAAGAGCAACTGTTACAGCTCTTTCCAAGAGAGTCAATGGCCGGGATACGTCCAATTCTTGTATCTGCCAGAAAAGAAATAACAATCAGTCATATAACTTAAAAAGCAAAACAAAAAAGCATTAAACTCAAAATTTCACGAACACCAACAAGACTTGGGTTGGGACATTTGCCTGGGCAGCTAGACCAGTTTTGATACTGGAGTCAATATCTCCAAACCTGATTACATATTGACCTGCATCTGTGAACATCTGCAAAGGCATTACAAAAAATAAAGAATATCGGTTAACAGATTCCGGACAAAAACAAAATCAATGTACACAGTCACAATCTTTAGAATCATCTATCACTGCCATCTCCTCATAATTACATATACGGGTAATATCTTTCCAATCAATTATTATTTGGAAATTAAAAAATTACTTACCTGGATAAAAAGATAAAGGACGCACCAAGCAACACCCCAAAGAGCAAACAAATGTCACAAAGCAAAGAATAAAAGACAATCAAAAAAGATATGCAAGAAGAAAAACAACAAGGCTGTATTCTAAATAGTGACTTGCCCGAAACTTACAAAACACTAATGGCAAAATGAAAAATAAATGAGGTAATCACATAAAATGTAGATTGATGACAGAAATAGAAACCACCCTAGGGTAGCCGCTATGAATATATTATTATAAATGGTTGACGAAATGATTCTATGCATATGTAATTAGTGTTTTATCCATTTTTACAACAGCTCTGTTCTATCAATAAATATTGCTAGTTGTGCCCATCAGGGGTAGCCCAAGTGGCTGGGACTCACAGTGATAATGTTTTCTGTTATAGCCTATGTTGCATCAGTTTCTGGAATGTTATAGCCTATGTTGCATCAGTTTCTGGAACGCGCGGGAATGTTAGGACTTGGGTGTTAGTGTCAGGAACAGTAAAATATTATATAAAATATAAAAAATATAAAAATATAATTTTTTTTAATTATATATAATTTATATAATAATTAAAAATTGATATTGAATTAAAATATTCAAATTAAAATTAATTTAAAAATATAATCTCTCTTATATATAAATATATTCTCTTGGTCTCTCTCTCCCCGAGTCTCTCCCTTTTATATATATAAAATGTAAAGTCATTATCAGTTCTCTTAAGAGAAAATACAACTCTAATGTTTAAGCATGACTAACCACATACAATATGCACACACAAATATTTTGTGATATATATAATATATATATAAAACAGCAAAGAAATACTCATCAGCATGACATCCTAGATATTGCCCTTATGTCAAGGTGCCACATGCTTCCTTAACCCATCAAGAGATTGTTCCAGTTTCTCAATTAAGGATATCGATGTTAAGGAAGTCTCCGGCATTTCTTCCTACGAAGGTTTCAACATAGGCTCATGTTAGTTCAGCATATTTCTCTACAGGCCTTGTATTCCCCAACCCCAGGGAATGCTGGAACTCCAAAAAAACAGTCTTCAAAGCTCTGGAAACTTTCCCCAGCACTCATTGCAGCTCCCATTGAAAAGGTAACATTCCTATACAGTTCCAAAGCTCCCAAGAGCGAGAACCATTGGAACAGGTTTCCAACCTCTCGGGAGCAGTTTCGTTGTAAATAGAAAATTCTAGCACCTTAGTGCAAAGCTTCACTAGGTGACCTATATAATGTGCATTAGTGGAAGTGTCATAACTATCAATTCACCAACTATTCCCCTTATCTCAGTCCATATGGGTAATCCCTAAGAGAAAAACATTCTCCTATTGTTTCAACTTGCCAGCCAGCAGCCCCTCTCATGATCCACAAATAGCCAGCCTCAGATGCCTCTCATTCACTCTCCAGTCAGTGTGTTATTTCATCTAGCGTGCTCATCCAATGAAAGTGAGTCATCTATTGTGAGGTACATTAACCATTTTTGTATTCAAGTGCTTTCATTTAATGTTTAGGGGTATTCTAGTGTGGATCATAGGTTGAATTGAATGATAGATCGCTTTTGGTTGTACACTTGCTCCCATCCTTCACCTTGGTGGTTATCACTTACACTTAGTCCAATGTGATCTTCCTTGAGGCCTTTTTTCACAAAGTAGGAGGGGCACAAATAAGAGACTCTGATGATGGTAGTGTGACTTCCACACTTCAGGCCTCTGTATTTTCCAACGTATCCACATCGCATTTTCAAATCGACTATTATTTGTTGCTTGTATTGGTTTCCTATTTTCCTTATCCTTTTAGTATGGCTTTGGAAACTTTTCCAAAGGTTGATGCAGCAGAAAGAAAACAAAAAACATAAGCTAAACATTAAAAAAAAATGTTACCAACATAACAATAACTTTATAGAGTTCTTGTTTTTTTGGAGGCCACATGAAATCATGATTTTCATATTTATTTTGAAAAGTGGTGATGCAACATCACTGTTTTTTCATTTCTAAGTTAAAATTCCAACATTTTTTAACCGTTTTATTAAAAACCAAATATCATGATTACGAAAGACATGAAAAAACCACATTGAAATGAAAAAGTGGTGTGCAGCATCGCCTTTTTTCTCCAAGGTTAAATTTCAAATATTTTCAATCATGGCATTAAAGACCAAATATTATGACTACAAAAGATATGAAAAAAACAAATTGAAATGCAAAAGTGGTGATGCAATATCACTCCTTTTTTTAGGGTTAAAATTCAAACATTTTTCAACCATGGCATTAAAAACTAAATACCATGTCTATGAAAAACATTAAAACTCGCCACTTAAAGTTTGTTTACCTTTCTATTTTTTATTTTTTTAAATGCTTGGTTTTTAAATGTTTATTAAGTTTGCCTAGTTTTTGTTTAATTTTTTGGGTGAAAATTATCAATTAATTGACATTACAGCCTTGACCATTGGTACTATCAAAAATAAAAAAACATAAAGTCAATTGTGAATCTAAAAGTGGCATTACATAGTTTTCGTTTATTTTATTCTTCTTTTTAATTTACATTTAAAAAATTGAAAAAAAAACTAATATATATATATATAAATTATATATATATATAATATTATAGTGAATCAATTAAAAAATCATTTTTTATTCTTATAAAAATATTGAAAAAAACATTGAAATCAAATACTATTTAAAATAAAAATAATGTTCTAATAAAAAATAATACAAAGCCTAAAAATAAAAATAAGATAAATAATGAAAATAACAAAACCTTAAAAAAGTAAAATTGATAATATAAAGCAATTAAAAATAAATAAAATAATGAAAATAATTCTTCATATATTTTTCAAAAATCGTGAAATTAAAATAAAATTTAAAACTTAAAAAATAAAAAAATAAAATAATTTAATTAAAATTGCCCAACGGGGCAATTGAAATTTGGCGATTGGTGTCTTTATAAGTATTATGTAAAGGCCATTCAATCCCCCATCAGTCAAGCCAGACAAAAAATAATATAAATCAAATATATAAATATGATAATATTATATTATAATAATATATATATATAGTTTAAAATAATTTAAGAATAAAATAAACATCCATGGTATTGGATAAGAACGTGATTAGGTACCTGTTAGGATTTCTTGATGCAAGTACCGATCAATTTTCTGCCTCGAAAGGTGAATATATTGGGCATTGATGATAGGTAGTTCCACCCAAACTTACAAAAATTAAAATTAAAAAATTAGAAAAGTATAAAATATACATATTAAAAAATAAAAATAAAAATATCATATGTGTAGTGTGTAGGGTGATGCGCGAACACCACACGACAAGAACAAGTTGTTGCTATGTTGTGTGTGGGCATGCCCCAAACACACAACAAAGCAACATGTAGAATAACACATTTTTTTTAAATATTTTCATTTCTATTTTGTAAATGTTTTTTCATATTTTCTAATTAAATCTCACCTTTTTTTTCTTATTTAATGATAATTTTTGTTTTTTTCAAATAATTATTTTCTTAATTATTCTTTTTTAAATTTTAATTCTTTTAAATTAAATAATATTATTTTTTTTTATTTTCTCTAATAACTTAATTTTTTTTTCAATTTATATTTTAAGTTTTTTTATTTTTATTTTGTAAATTCCCCTAGTGATGCTACATCATGGTCATGTCCAAGAATAACAGATGAATAACAATAACAATGCAACTCGTCACCATCTATCATAGACTCTGTGGACTAAGCTTTTTTATTTTTAAAACTATATATATTTCTTTCTAAAAAATATTATTTCCATTTTTTCCTTCTATTTTTTTAGAATATGGGTATATTTTTAGGTTTGATTTATTTTACTAGTTTTTTATCAAGATTTTCTATTAATGTTTTTTTCCCAAACATTTTTTTAAAATTCACTACATTTAGTTTTCTTCTTAAAATTTTGTTTAAATATTTTTTTTAAAATGGTTTTAAAATAAAGATTGATTTTTGTTTTAATCCATTTTAATGGTTTTTTATTGATTTGCATTTTTTTTTAATTATTTAATTTGTTTTTAAAAGAAAAAATTTTAAAATTCCATATTTAAATTAAAAAATGTGTAAATGAATGATTTTACAAACCATAATTAAAAAATATTGCAATTTTAGTGCCCCATTGAAAATAGATCAAGTTGTCTTAAGCTAAGATCTCGAAAGAGCTATATTTTTAGTCCTTTTCTCTTGGTAGAATTACTCTTTGATTTAGATGTTGATTTTTAAGGTTTTTCTAGCCATGATATTTGGTTTATGATGTCATGGTTGAAAAACGTTGAAATTTTAATATCTTTTGTACCCATGATATTTGGTTTTAATTCCATGGTCGAAAAATCTCATAATTTTAAGGTTTTTCAGAGTCATGTTATTTAATCTTTAACATTATGGTTGAAAATTGTTGGAATTTTAAGGTTTTTCACGATCATGATTTTGGTTTTTATAGAATGGCTAAAAATGTTTGAATTTTCACCCTAAGAAAAGTGTGATGCAACATCACCACTTTCCAATTTCATAATGTTTTTCATGTTTTTGGTGCAAAAAATAGGGGCATTTTGGGCTAGAGTACCCATTTTGAGGTTACAGTTCTTGCTAAGTTGGTAACATTGTTAAAATACAAAAGCAACCGAGATAAAAGAAAGTGCATGGACAAAATCCTAGCCTAAACTCTACCTTCCTCATTAACCCTCACCCAATTCTCGTCTAAATCATGATCTATCTAAATGAAAGGAACATTCAGTATCCCAACCTTGATGAACAAGGAAATGCTTCATATTTGAGCCAATAATGATTATTATGAATCAATGAAAGCTTGTAATCCAAGCTATATATGTAAAATAATGATGAAAAAATGCACAATAGAGATGGTAAATGTAGGTCAAAGAAACAGGTAACCAAGCCCCCTCTTTACATTATAACACTCAAGGATGTTGTGAAATTTATAGCTTGCTACAAGACAATGGCATCTTCCATGAAGTAAACCCCACACCATGTTATTGATCACTTACACCTATTGACTGATTGGTTGACCTAGGAATTGTTCCTCCCCATGGATGGAAGGAGCCAATAGGGCATTGTAATAACCCTTCCACACCTAAGCATGGCAACTTGTTTACAAATCATATGATATGTAAACATTTGAAAATGAAGCTTGTGTGAAGTGCTTTGATGCCTTCATCATTGAATAAGGCCCACTCTGATACTTGTATGATTCTTGTGCTAGTTTTTGTAGCATCGGATGTGTTCTAACCATGAAATTTGGTGGAGAGGCAAGAATACATGAGATCTCCAAAACCCAGAAATTGCTTCTAGAAATTCCACCTAGAAATGACTTAATTAGATTATTAACCAGTTTTTAAATATTTCCTATGTTTAAACTTAGGGAATATGGTTAATTAATTAAGTCAAGGCGAGAATCATCTAGAAACTCACATAGATCGATCTAGAGATGATCCTAGCCATCGATTAATTTTTAATCTTGGTCGTTGGTGCTCCAACAGAGGATTATAAGAGGAGATCGATGTGGTGATGGAGATATCACTTGAGACACTTGAGTAGTTCGATTTCTTGGCAGATCGATTTCCAGAGTAGCAGCAATCAGTTGCCAAAGAGAGCTAGAGATCGAAGCAATGTGAGAGGGGTAGAGACAGTGAGGTTGGAGGAAGTATTCCAGATCCAATGAGTGCATTTGTAGAGAGGCAGAAGAGCCACAGAGAAGTTGACACAAGGGCAGCATTGTAGCTTCTAGAGGCAAGTTCAATTTGCTGAGAGGGAGAGATGTCTTTAGTTCCAAAGGCTGAGAAGGAGTCCTAGAGTGCCAGAGAAGCATCTTCCCAGCTAGCAGAAGGTAGAACGACTTCATCAAAGACCAGTCATAGGCTTGACATTTAGAAAGTTGCGCAGAGCAGTGTAGAGGTTGACGCAAAGGGTCAGAGGGTCGAGTTTCTAAAGGCAAGTTGTGTCAGGAGTTTGCCTGTGGGATGAGGAAAATTCCTCACTAGATTTTTGCCATTATTTTTCTCTGTAGGATTGCCATATTTTGACGTCCAATTGTACTCAGAATTTCTCACTACTGCTTAATAATAAAACCCTCAGTTGATGCATCGGTTTTCCCACATTAGGTTTTTCCGGGGACTTTTGTCCAAATATAATCATGTTATTCTTATGTGTGTGTTATAGCATTTTCCCAGTTCCAGTGTTATTTTATTTCTGTAGTTTTTATTTGTGAAGGTTGCAATGTGTCTATTTCGATGTTGTTGTAGCAATAAACTGAATAATTAATTTATCAGTTAGAAGAAATAATACCAATTGTTGCAATAGGATTCCAATTGTGGAATTCACATGGTATCAGAGCGCAGTTGATCATCTGGAGAGCTCAGAGGCGAAAAAAAGGAATTTCGTTGCTCAGTGTGGACAGTAGGCCGAAACTCCCAAGAGCAGCGCATTCTTTTGGCAGAAGGCCGAATTGCTTGAGGAAGACCAATTTTTCTGAGGGACAGAAAAATTTGATCGTTCCAAATCGAGTGATTCCATAGGAAGAGGGAGCAACTTCGTACTTTCGTTGGGCAGATCTCTAGTTGGAGGCAAAGGTTTTTGCAACTGTTCGCTAGAGCAGAGCCAGCGTCGAGGTGGAAGAAAGAAGAGCACACATAGAGGGAAAAGTTTCCTCAGGGAACTTCTAGTCTCAAGAAATTCGATTTCCTTGCAAATTGGCAGTATTTGTGAGCAGATCTTCTCACTCCAGAAGGGATTGCGAATAGCAAAGCAGCAGCCAAGCAGAAGGAAAGAGGACGTTTTCAACTATTCGTTAAGATGGCCACTGCAAGGCTTCATGATTAGGATAGGTTAGATGGAACTTCCAACTATGTTATCTGGAAAGCTAGGATGTTCTTCCTTCTAGATGAATATGGCCTGAAAGCCTATATTGATGCAGTGGTGGTGGTTACTCAGGATGCAGATCAGCAGAAAGAGTACAAGGAGATGGCACAAGCAAAACGGTTGATCCTAGATGGAGTTTGGGATCATGCTGTTTCACATATACAAAGATACTACCAAGAAGATGTGGGATGCTCTCTCCACATTGTACCAGGGTATTTTTGAGCAGCGGAAGATCTACCTAGAGGAGAAGTTGAGACTCATCCGGACGCAGAAAGGGGAAGGCATAAACCCCTTGCTTACTAGGATCCAGGATGTTCGACACCAGTTGTTAGTTGTTGGGGTAATGCATCAACCCGTGGAGCTAGTGCGATTGGCACTCAACAATGTCTCGAAGGAATGGCAGGTCTTTGTCCAAAGCATATTCGACAGAGATAGGCTACCAGACTGGGATACAATGTGGGTAAATTTGCAGCAGCAGGAGTTGAGACGAGCTCTATTAAAGAGCTCCATCAGTGGCAGCAGCACCAATCAAACACAGTGTAGGAGGAGGAAACTGTGGCCCTTGCATCAAAGGGTCCTAGTCAGGGACAGGGTGAGCAGAGGAAGAAGGACCTGTCAAAGGTCAAATGCTTCAGATGTGGTGAGCTTGGTCACTACAGTACTCAGTATCATCTCAGGAAGAAGGCCAAGGAGGAGAAGCAGGACCAGTAGACAGCTTCAGCAAAGATCGACAGGTTGGAGGAAGATTTCGTGATGTTTACAGATATACCTCTAGGAGTGAGGTGGGGTGACTTGGTGTTGCAGCCCAAGAGTGCTAAAGTTGGGTGGGATCCTTGAGAAGTCCACCTAATGGATCAGTACCTGGCTACGAGGGCCCACAGTGTTTAGTAGCAAGATGGATCAGTGACAGTTGATGCAATTAGAGACCGACTGACAGTTGCAGAGACTAGTAGCAATCAGATACTGGGAGCGCAGTGCAAAGTTGGCAGCAGTGCAATTGGCACAATGCAAAGTCAGCAGCGACATAGATTCTTCAGTGACAGTGCAGATGTTAATGGTAGTCAAAGACTCGGGAGATGATGCATCATACTAATCACAATTGATTCAATATTTTGGATGTTTTTCAGTTGCAGATGTTGCAGTTGTAGCAGCAACAAATGAGAGGGAGTTGCAGTGCAGATGTAGTATTGGCAGCAGTATGGCAACGTCATCAACAACACAGGTGCAGTGTATATTACAGTTGTGCAGTGATTGGTGGGCAATATGGCCAGACATCAACAATGTGACAAGAGATGATGCACATGCAAGTTGTTGTGGCCGGAAATACAGCATTAGAACACATTCCTCGCTAAGACGAAGTGTTAGTTTTTGTAGCATTGAATGTGTTCTAGCCACGAAATTTGGTGGAGAGGCTAGAATACATGAGATCTCCAAAACCCAGAAATCATTTCTAGAAGTCCTGCCTAGAAATGACTTAATTAGATTATTAACCAGTTTTTAAATATTTCCCAAGTCTAAACTTAGGGAATATGGTTAATTAAATTGTAGTAATTATGTCAAGGCAAGAATCATCTAGAAACTCACACAGATCAATCCAGAGATGATCCTAGCCATTGATTATGTTTTAGTGTTGTCCATAGCACTGCCACTACTAACTGTTGCACTTCAACTCATTTACTGAGAAGTAAGTAACTGATCTCCCAACTCTGACATCTTTGTCAGGCTAGAGACACCCTCGATGCTGAAACTCCCTCTATCGCTGACAAGTGCCCCTTCTTTGACCTTTGCGTTGCTGCTACAACTTCATGCATCTCGCACTGATGCCTCACGTTGTCCTGGGAATCCTGCACTGTAGTTCCCTCTGTTGCTCCATCTGCATTTGTCTCTACTGACAACCGCCAATATTGCTGCTCCTCTTTGTGATTCCCGTAGCAAGGTATAATCCAAGAGATTGGGTACCTCGAGGATCCTGCCCCTCATCGCATGTAGACCATCTGACTATAGCTCAATATCTCCCCACTTCCTCTCAAGTGGCGTGTGAGCACTCATGGCACAATCATCATCTGTCTCCACTTCCTTCTCTGCCCTTGTTGGCGTAGCCTTGGTCTTGAAAGCCTCCCCCTTGCTCTTCCTCCTTGGACATTGGCTCGCATAGTGACCTAGTTCCCCACAATGGAAGCATTTGACCTTGGAGAGGTCCTTCTTCCATTTCTCTTGCTTTACCTCAAATGCTAGGGTAGCATCCTCCTCTTCCTCCTTGATTCTGACCCCCTTGCTGTTGCTTCCCGCCTTGGTCAGCCTTCTGATCTCTTCTTGGCAAAGAGTTGCCCACAGTTCCTTCCAATCTGGAAGAGTCGACCTGCCCAATATGCTTTGGACAAACACCTCCCAGTCTTTTGAGACTTCGTTCAAGGTTGTCCTCACCATCAATTCTTGATCCGACGTGGCCCTTATGCAAGTCAGCTCATCCCGAATCTCCTTCAATCGACCGAGGAAGGTGTCGATCTATTCTCCCTTCCACATCTGGAATGACCGCAGCTGATTTTCTAGTAGCATCTTCCTCTACACAGAAGTATGCTGATACAATTTCGTCAGGGCCTCCCACATTGCATTTATCGTTTCCTTTTTGGAAATATGTGGTACTACATGGTCCTTGACCCCATCAAGGATAATGCTCTTGGCCCTCGCCATTGCCTCCTCATACTTGTCGTTCTCAACTAGGTCAATTGGGATCGTTATCATCTTCAAGGCAAATTGCTTGAGACAATTCCTGTCTAGAACAGATAAGATTTTGGCCTTCCAGGCTACGAAGTTTGAGGCTCCGTCTAGTCTATCGTAGTCTCTTACTCCGTTCACTGCCATTTCGCTGCTCCTCTACTTCCCTTCTGGAAGTTCTCGGTGTGACTCCCTCTGAGCCTCAATTTCCCTCTTAGAAACCCCTTTACCAATGTCGAGATGCCCTCACTCCGATCATTAGTGCATCTGCACCACTGATCAGGATTTCTTGGCTAGAAATCCTCGGCAGCAGTGCCCTCCTCCTTTGCCTTGCCCTGTTAGGTATTGTTCTGACCACATTACCCCACTAGCTTCACTCCACAACTTACCCACAATCTCCTATGCCTCAGCAAACTGAAGGTTAGAGCTTCTAGGCTTTGCGCAATTCCGGCACTAGCAAAATCTACACCTCCTAGCCACAGGCGCCAATCCTTCCTTATTGAGAAAGATGACCAAGCACTGCATAGGTTAAGTCTGCTCCCTTCTGCCACTGTGTTGATCCTCCTCCTTGCTTCTTTTTCGCTAGGAACAACTTTTGTCACTCGGGATAGCTATTTCTGTTGTTGTTGCTCTGCTTAGTTGATGCCCTTAGTTATCCTGTGATCTGCAATCATGCTCTGATACCATGTTGGAATTTCTAAATCTAACTGTTAGAAATCCTTCATGTACTTTCTGATTTATCTCTATTGACTTGTTATGTTTAATTATCAAGTTATTTACCATGTAAATATTGAAAATAAATACAAGTACATGCTCAACACATTACAGATCATCAACTGAAGGAAAAACAAACACACAAGTGACACCATTGTTTTTGGACCAATGTCTCCAGAAAAACCCAATGCAGGAAAACCAGTGTAGCTATCTAAGGGTTTTATTATTAAGCAGTTTCATAATACTATCTGGGTTCCAAACCGACTGACCCAACAGAGAATGATCTCAGCAGTAGTACCCCTCAGTTGGAGATAGATATTTCGGCTAAAGCACCTGATGAACAATCCCACAACTCTCAGCTCCAATCTGCCCCACGAAATCTCCAATAACTGCCTCTAGGGACTGCGTTAGCCTCTCTGGCCTAGCATCACCCCAACTCGCCCTGCGTCAACCTCTAGAGGCACTGCATTAGCCTCTAGAGCCTCTGTGTCACCCACGCTGGCTCTCTCTGGCATTGCCTAGCTCCTAGATGCCTCTACGTGGGACTTGACCTGCTCTGTGTGGCCTTTAGGTAGCTCTGCGTCCCTCTCTCTTGGCTTCTACATTGACGCTCCTGGTACCCTCTCTACCTCTCTGCTTTTGCATTCACTACCCCTCAGCTGCAATTTTGATCACTCCTTTGATTTCCTCAACAAGCCCTGCCCCAGAAAATCGAATTCTTGATCAACTCGTTGTGTTCTCCAAGTGACCCTCAAGCCTCTTCTTATACTTTTCTTGTTGACAATTCAACGGCTAAGATTAAGTCCCTAATCAACGACTACAATTAAATATGGTTTGATCCATGACTTTTGGACCTTTCTAACACATTTTTATATTAATTCACATTAATATTTTATTTTTCCTACGTTTAGACTTAGGGACTCCATTAAAAATATTAATTATTTTAATATCTCCCAAACTGTTTAGAATTTGCCCAAACCATTTCTGGGTATTGGAGATCTCATGCACTTTAGCCTCTCCACAAATTTTCGAGGCTAGAGCACATCCGATGCTACCCCAAATCAACACCCTCATCCACATACATCACTCCCCTTCTACTCATTATAACCCCATTCATCATTTCTCCCACCTGGGTCAACATTCCTCCACTAAGTCCACATATGGTTAGCATCCCCTTCCCCTTTCCCACACCTTGGCTCGGGCCTGGAAGGATGCCCCAAAGGTTAATGCAACTGAAAAGAAAAGTAAAAGCATAATTGACCACATTCAACAGGAAAATGTACCACAAAATGCAAAAGATGGTCAGGACAAACACATTTAGCACGTGGGGAAAAAACCAATGCATGAGCTCTACCCCACTCTCATGGCCATCACCCTGGTTCCTATAGGCCCTAGATGAGCCTCCTTTATCATGTAGGAATCCATGATTGTCCCAACCCCTGGTGGGCAATGAACCACCCCACCTCAAAGGGAGTATCCACTACTATACATATCATGGTCTTACTCCTTGAACACCAAGTAGTTAACCAAAAAAAAATCATAAAAGGCAAAAGGCATATGAAGAAGGGTGGAAAAGTCAAAGTCGGGGTAATTCATGTACCACGATTGCTCCCTTTATTAGCTACCCTTGTACCTTGGCATATGACCTGAGATTGCCCCCACCATCCCCTACTCCATCCCATCACTTTATCACATGCCACCACCATGTGAAGGATGTACCTTGGACATGTCATCCCCTTTAAAAGTAGAAACCACCTAATAGGATACTTAGTTAACCCCCCTTGGAGCTTGGAGACATTAGCACATGCTAAATCCCACTATGGAAGCACATGCCATTATGATGTGTCCACCTATTATCCATGTTTGTCAGCTCTTTAACTCGATTTCTTTAAATGTCTTGGTGTACTGGAAGGCAAGAGGACACATTGGATAATATGAAGGATTGCAAATGGTCTACATTTTGGGTTTGGTCTCCCTATACGAGGTCTTAACTCTCCAGAGGGCTACATTAGCACATCTAGGGTGTGCGTAGAGTCATGGGCCTCCACAACAGTAGACAACATTCCATGGATCCCCAAAGATGTTTAGAGATTGCTCGAGTTTCATATATTGGACGAGGAAGATGCACCTAAATCACCATGCCCAATCGGCCCCACAGTTGTATCATGATTTTGTTAGATGACCCAGGACCTGTATGATGATGTGGCATCACTTATACCATCGTCTAAGCCCTTATAGATCGTCTACAAGCATCTTCAATCTATTTGGAGACCCATGAAGACACTTGTGTGCCCCCCACACCCATTGGGAGCACCACAAGTTTATTATTTAAGAAGGGGCCAACCCCTTGTCCACTACTTTTTGGAGTCCTATATCTCATTAAGGTACCTATGGACTTCATGAGCTAGTTTGGTGGGCTTGTCACTAAAACTTGGTTATTTCACACATTATTTTATTCTAGGGGCTAGTGTAGGCCTAATTAGCTAAATCAAACTCATTACAAGTGTATAAATACAAGTGATGTGAATTTATTTTAGCATCATCACTTGGATTGGACTTGTATCTCTCTTGAAAATTTCACTATCCTTCTTGGAGGACGAATTTTGGAGCATGGAATGAATTTTGATGTTTGGATTAATTTCTCTTGTCTTGGAGCTTCTTGATTGGCAAATTCTTGATGGTTGGATATGCTCTTAATACATGTAAGTGCAATTTAATGCTATTCTCTTTTATATTTTTGTCACATACATTATTGTTGGGATTTCATTAGGGCTAATTTACTGCATCCATTTATGCGAAGTTGTGGAAACTCGGTTTCTAGATAGTGATGCTTCATGTATGGGCCATGTATTATGAATGAATGTTCCTAAAGATGCTTCTTCATTGAAATTCATCTTGATAAGCCACCAATTTTGCAGAACAAAGTACAAAGCTCTTGAAGTTGTTTTTGTTGTTGCCCTAATGTTATGCGAAGTTGTCTATGAGGCCTCCTTGACACAGAAAATTCAATTTCCATAGTCATAATTACTCTTGACTCCAAATCTCCCCAAAGAATTAGGCATTGGTCCACAATAAGGTGATCACCTTAAACCTAGTTTCCTTCTCTCGTCTCCTCTTTTCTAGGTCTAGTCCTCTATGTCTTCTAGGGCATCATTTATCTTGCAAACCGCCCACTAAAAACATTTGATCTCTTGGCATCCTTTACACTAGGGTTTCTCCTAAGCACCCTCAAATTTTTAAGCAATTCCGACAGTGGGATTGTGAGATAACTCAAGCCCTGGCCTCAAGATCAATGTTGCCCTTGGTTTCCTTAAGCAAAAGACCTCATTGGGATCCTCACGTTGTCTTGCACTAAAAATTATTCATTTGATCCCTTTCTCCCTCCGGAATAGGTCAAAAATATCCTTGGTTGCTAAACCCTATCCCCTTAACCTAACCCCGGGTCCACTCGGTCCCGAGTGGTCCCATAAACTATTAAGGATAATCCTTCAAGGATCTCTTGGAATCCAAGCTTCCACAAGAATTTTAAGGCCTAAACCTAAACCTTGAAATTCACTTTAAGCCCTTCCTTGAGAGCCTACAACCTTGCCTTCCAAAGCAAGCAAGTCGCATATTTGAGCATCTCTTATGAATAGACTTCCAGGATCACCCCTCACCCTATCATTGGTCCATCCATTTTGTGATCCTTATCATAACGGGCCTCCTCCCATCGGTCAAAGTTTGTAAAGAGCAGGGAGCCTTAGTCGAGGTGACAATGGACGATTGCTCCATTGTTGCCCTTAGCCTAGTGGTAGTCCTTCAAGGATCCCCTTTTGGGACCCCTTCTAGTTTGAGTGGTAACAGACCCAACATCATTCTCTGCCTTTAATCTAGTTTCTTCAATCTTGCATAATGACCACAAATCGATGAATGGAGTGGTTTCCTTCTTCCCTAGATGCTTGATACAAAATTTCCCCATTCATCACGTAGTGGATTGACCACAATGGTGGTCATCTCTCGATCAGACATTATTTCTCCTAACTCTTGTAGTTCATCTCTTATTTGAGATATCCTCATAAGATATGAGGCTACCCCATCTTCCTTTGATACCTTCATCTTGTATAGTTCAGTCCTTAACGATATTATCCCTCTTGAAGTGCCTATAGAGAACAATCCTACCAACTTTTCATATATCTCTTTCACTGTCTGCAACTTTGCTACATAAGGGACGAGACAATCCTTTATTGTCTCTATGAGGATCCTTTGAGCCCTTATTTCTCCTTTCATGTACTTTGATAGAGATTGAGATTGCTTTTGAGGAGGTTTAGTGATTGATCCCGTGACATATTCACTAACTTCATTTTCTATGACGATCAAATCTGTTATCTTCTTCCATGCAAGGTAATTTGATGACACAACAAGTTTGTTGTTCTCCTTGCAAAAAGAAATCATTGTAGATTGAGACATAAAATATATAGAATACTTACTTGTCAAGTGAAGATGCTCCTTTTGATGATGATATCTTCAACTTGATGCCTTCTTGATGTTGTTGATAATTGAAGATGCCTTCTTGATGATAATTGCTTCCTTGATGACCTTCTTTCTTCAAGTATGCTTGAGATGTGATTCTTTCTTCAATGGGAGGGAGAACATCTTGATTTATCTGATGAAGAACTGCTTCTTCCTTGCTTCCTTTGGTTGAAGTTGTAGTATGTGTAAGCTTCCCAAGAATGCTTTAGGTGTAGTGTCCTTCTTTGAATGGAGGTAGGGCATTTGAGGTCTTCTTCTTCTTCCAAGAGTTGTGATGATGTGATGCTTGTGATGTGATGGATGGTCCTCCTTGATGCTTCTTAGTTCTCCTTGATAATTTGGTGATCTCCTTGTGCTCAGACATTATATATTTTTCTTCAATTGGATGATCTTCAAGCGTCCTTTCCTTGTTTCTGTCACCTTAGCTCTGATACCATGTTGATAAAAGCAAGGGGCAGCTAGATTAGGGTGATTTCTCTTACTTCGATAACTGCTTGTGATATTCTTGAATTTGATATGCTTGTAATTAACTTTTTCTTATCTTGTTTATTATAGTGTTCTTTTACCATCAAGCAGCTACCAAACAATGAAGATCAATGAGACAAAAGGACACAAGAAATAGGCTACAAGCCAAGGCCAAAACCTCTTCTCTTGAGAGGAAAATCCACAAGACTTTTTCTCTTCTTATAGAATCTTCAAGTGATGAATTCCAAGACATAAGACTCTAGTCAAAGACCCCCCCAAGACCAAGTCAAATTTCTCCTTGATGAACTTACTTCTATTGCGAGACAACCAGA
>APFE030235860.1:21588-127521 GCA_000404065.3 Pinus taeda
ATTTCTGAACAATCAAACTTGCCTTATAGCAGCTACAACTTCTCCTTTGACCAAAATTTCGGATCTGCAATTTTGACTACAATTTCGGCCTCCCTAACCTGCAATTTCCGGCCTCCTGTAATTACTGCAACCTCCCGCGTGAGACAGATTTTAGGACAATTTCGATTTTCTTTCTCCTTCGCTCAAAGTGCTTTCAGCCAATTTTTGTCTTTAAAAGGATCAAGTCTGCAAGGCCACTGCCTTCTTTCTTAACCAAAACTGCTTCAGAATTACTCTGTCAAAACAAGTCTCTTCAGTCTTCAATATCTTTGTCTCTGTATAATTGTTTGATGAAGAAGTTGTAAATGCTAAAAGAAGATATATAATCATCACAAGTAATTGTCAGTTTTCAAAAGTGTGTGTTAGTCTACATTTCAATTGGATTTTCAACACCCAAGGTTGGAACAAAAAGCTGTAAGGTAAGACTGAAATCTAGTCTGATCCTGATACGACAGCAAAATATATGCCCAGACAACCAAAAGACCTCAGTCCAAATATTATGCTAGCACAGGCCAAGGTATTGGAGTGTGACTGGTAGCACTCATCTGTAGTTGTATGAATGGTGGGCATATATGAAGCACCAACTACCCTGGAGAAGAAAAACATGAAAGAAGTAAATCGATGTAGTACTGGTACATGTCTGCAACTCTCAAGAATGCCCAGGACACGGACTAGCCACTACACTGGTGCAAGAAATTGTTCAGTTTTGAGTACCTTGTAACGTCCATATATGCCATCACCTCCGGAGAAGAAGCTGGTAGCAGTGATGATCACCTCCTATCAGTTCGCAGCAATAAGACTATTCCGGTAAATCTTGAGGACTGAGGATGATTGCTTCAGGTTTGTGGAGTATTGCTAGTTAGAGGGCAGGCCAAATTGCAGTAGAATCCAAGTTGCAGAAATAGCATTGTCCAGTGTACTAATGCCTTGTGAAGGAAATAAGGAGAAAGTCAAATGTATATGTATTGGACAACAGAAATAGGTGAGGCTTGAGCCAACCTATAATGGCCTGGGGCAGACCTACAGGCTGTTAGAAAGAAGTGCCTGTTTGGTAGACCGACCTATTGGGGCGATCTGGGATTAAAGAAAATACTGGGCTGCCCCCTATTCAAACAATTGGCTCGTTTTCTTTTCGATTATTACTTATTTGAACCCATAGGTCTACATTTGCAGGTTTGAAATGGGCTATCTTTTGTTTTGTCACAAGCTGGGGGATTGCTTGTGCACTTGGAGAAAGGACCCAGCCTTTGGAAACCCTTTTTGAATGGTGCACTGGATATCAGTGGGGCTGCATTTACTGATATTATGAGGCTAACGTCAGCCCATTGGATATCTTTCGAGATTGAGTGTGGCTTAAAAAACCCCAATTGGGATGTGCTATGGAAGTATAGGCTTGTGTGCCCACTTTAGAGGGTTTGATTGAGCAGATTTGAAGACTTATTAGAGAAGTTATGCAGTTGAAGGGACCTTGGAGGCTGGGCATTGCACCAGCACCTATTTCTTTCCCTTCATTTAGAGAGAAAGGTCATATTTGGCGTGAATATGCCCCTAGTTTTTGTACATATGGTTTTAGCAGCCCCAATTTGTATTACTTTAGATTAATTAACTAGTAGAGAGGACTTCTGGCCCCTACTTAGGCTAGTTTAGGAGATGTTAGCTTAGAAAATTACTATTTTAATATGAGGGAAGTTGAGCACATCCTCCATAAATAGAGCTGCACTTCCTCTAACTCTTTTATGTAGTTTTGGGGGAGAAATCGCATAGCAATCTGAAATTTCTGCCCTTGTAGATTTCGGCTTTGAATGTTTCAACTTTCAAGAGGCTAATTGTCTTGGAGAAGATAAGTTTCATAGCAATCTGAAATTTCTGCCCTTGTAGATTTTGGCTTTGAATGTTTCAACTTTCAAGAGGCGAATTGTCTTGGAGAAGATAAGTTTTGAATGGTGCAACTTTCTTTGGATCAATGAAGTGATGCTTTGATGAATAGTGGTATTTTATTGTGAGTATTATCTTCCCTTTTCCTACAATTGTTCAACTTGGGTTTGTCATGTGCCATATCAAAAATTGCAACATCTTTTATGAACTCTATTTTCTTCATATAAAAAATTTGTCATCAAGTATCCATCAAGGAAACTAAATTGCATTGCTTGACCTTAAGTCTCCCAATTTGGAAAGCTGCTAGAGTTGGATTGAGAGGTTATTCGTCTCTCCTCCACACACCATCCAAGGTCTTCAGCTATTGACCCACTCCCTGTTTGAGCCCATATGCCTAGAAATTCAGTAATGAGCCAAGTAACTGGTCCTCCATTCTCCATCACTTGATATTATTTCGAAAATCATTAAATTCAAAGTGGCATGTGTTAGGGAATCGGTATGAGCATATCCAAAGCGTAACTTGAGCCATCAGTTCTTTGACCTTGCTACTTCATTTCACCCAGAGCCATACATTATTGAAGACTATTCTCTAGTGTAAATTTTGCAAACGCCTTAGAGATCCATTTCACTAAGATCCTTTTAGTCATCAAACCTCTAGTCTTGCTGGGGAAGCCTCAGTTGTGGGGATGACATCCACCCACAAAACAGTAAGGGATTTCGTTACTAAGGTGACAGTGGTGGTGGGTTCCATGGTTGTCGGGGATCTAGTGTGGCCTAGCACCAGGGTGCTAGATTTTGCAGTAACATGGACATTGCACTTAGGCTTTTATCATTCCTTTATTATAAAAGGGTATGTTCTCTCTTCATTTCATAATCTAAGAAATACCACTCTCTTCTTAGTTCTTTTATGTTCTTACTTATCTTTTGTTCAGTTTCTTTTTGTTATACAATCTGACTTTATACTACTGAAGAATGCCCTTTTTATGACAATAGAAGTTTTACACTATGGACCTTTTCCAATGTGGCTTTATCACACTGAAAAATATCGTTTTTATGCCAACAGAAACTTTATTCCTTTGAACTTTCCAAACATGGACCATGGTTTGAAACCAAGAGATTCCTACATTGGTATCCCTTTCTAGAGAAAGCATCAAATTTACCAAGTATCAAAGGCATACAAGAGAGAAATCTATATTTTCCACATTCAACTGTTGCCTTGAAATATGGCGTTAATATTGTAAATTGAATAGGTCCATAGATACATCTGGATGGCATAGGATCTTAGTATTCGAAGAAAATTCATATCTTATAAAACATGATAGTATCTAATTACCAGCACCCTACTTACAGGAAAAAAAATCATAATGGTCGCTTTAGCTTCAGAACAGCAAAAGTCAGAAGTAAAAAGGTTGGTAAAATAACCTAAGTCTATCATTCTTCGAATCATCTTAGTTCTAAAGAAAAACAGCTTGATAATTAATAAAAATGGTTTTCAATACAGGTATCATCCTAAATTGCTGAATTCAATGCATGCTATAGTACCAAAAAAAATTGAGACTGACCTCAAAGCCAAAACCCCTCCAGTCTCGATCAATTTCAGCAAGTGTTTTCCCATTTTCATCCCTCAGAGTGAATGTCCAATCCCAAAACCCAGCATTTTCAACCACTGCAAATTGCTTTGTCCTAGAGAAAAATGTAACAACAGAAAAGACATCAGAATAAAGATAAGTTGAAAGTGATTGATGTACTCACATCTTTGAAATGAAAATCTGACACATGAGAAGCTCATAAACTAATGTAACAAAGCTGTTAGAGTTGCATTAAAGAAATGAGAACTATTCTTAAAACACATAACTCCATGGAGTGGATCTTGTACTGTGTGATAGGTAATTACTAGGATCGACCAATTAAGATGACATGGACTATAAGACTGCTCTGTGTTTATCTTCAAAGAGATCCAGCTCAAGTATGGAGTAACTAGAAATCTGCTTGAAAGAAGCTAGATCCAACAATAAGAAAGCCATAGGCCTGTAGCAGATGTAGCGTGCTCAGGGATTTTAGAACTCGAGGTTATCCCTTGGAAAACCTAACAGGGCAGGTTGAATGACCACTTAGGAAAAGTACCATAGTCACTAATAGCACTCCTGCTTCTAGGTTAATGCTTCTTTAACCAAAGAGGGAAATCCCCAGAGATTTAGGGTAATTATGCTTCAAAGAACAATGATTATCATCCTCTAAGTCTGCAACAACTCATGGAAGTCTGTGAGAGTCCAGGACAGACTCAAGTTTCTTCTTTTTCACACTTCAGATTTGTGAGAAAATAAGTTATAACCCAAATATGCTCATAAAATTCAAAGATAAACATAAACCCCTTCAGATCTGCAACAAGAACTTACAGATCTGCCACTAAAAATACCCAAAAACAGCAAAAAGGAGGAATTGTTTTGATGTTTTTTACAGTTGGTCTTGTTACCCACCAAAAGTGGCTGCCCCTCAAAAAAAAATTATCCTGATCATCTTCTTCCAGCCAGCAGCCGGCAGCCCTTGACAGCCACCCTATAGCCGATGTGATGTGCCATTTTCTCTCCACCACCAGCATCAGCCATATGTTTCCTCACCCACTTGTCAAGAGCACATGTTAGAAGGTGGACAATCCGATCCAAAAGGTCTATTACTCATTGTGCACTCGGGTGCTTATGCTTGTTTTTCATTTGGAAATTTGGCATCGATCATTGGGTGACTTGGAAGAAGGAAGGGTTTTGACCGTCGTTTCATTCCCTCACATTAAATGGGGGATTAATCTTAAATCCTAGTCCAGTGGAACCTCTCCTAATGGCCCATGGCTTTAGGAAGGGTACTACTTGGGAAACCCTAATTGAGATAGCGTGGTCCTGTTTTCCATTTCCATACTTATCAATTCCATCCGTACATTATGATCCCTACACTCCATCTCCCTTCTCTGGGTCCACATGACCATGGGTCCATTGGGTTCTAGCACACCCCCTCCCCTTGTCCACATATATGGGTTAGGCCTCGAAACATTGACCCGGAGGTTGATGTAGCTAAATGAAAAATTAAAAACAAATCATGGCCACAAGCAAGAAACAAAAAGAAAGAAAATGCAAAAGATGCTCGGGACATTAAAATTAGCACATGAGCAAAAGCCAACCATGAGCTCTACTCCTTATCATTATCGCCATCACTCGTTCCTAGGGCCAACGTTGCCCCCATCACATCATAAAATGAACCCTTCCATGTCCCAACCTCTATTGGACGATGAATTGCCCCACCTTTAAGGGGGTAACCGCGACTACACATAATTCACAGCATGCTCTCATTTCCTAGAGCTTTGAGCACTAATACAAAGAAAATCAAGAGACGCAAAAGGCAATAACAGGGGTAAAAAAAAAAAGGCTGAGGCAACACATGCATCCACCATTGCTCCCCCCTCACATCTATATGCCCAGAATGTGGATTTCCTCATCATTTCTACCCTTTTGACTATGGCATTTGGCCTTGAGACCCCATTTCCCCCTTCGTTCCATTATAACTCATATGCCACCTATTGATTGAAGGTCATACCAGGGATATGTCTTTCCCCTTAGGGGTTGGGAACACCTAATAGGGTCGTCTATTAGCCACTTCTACATAGGGAGATAACACTATTACGTGACCAAAGCCCCAAATTTGGAAAGGAAGCCACGTATGAAGTATTAATTTACCCTTGACCAACAAGCTTGGTCCACATATATGCACTAATGATTATTGTACCTAATGGTGAAGATGCAGCATTGGACATTACGTGTGATCGATAGGTGGTCTTTGTTACCCACCATTTGTGGGTAATGTATATAGGAGAAAAACTTTTTACTAGATGGTCTTCAGCCGGCAACCATTAGCCCCTCGCAGCCACCAGATAGCTCGATATGCCATTATCTCCACCACCTGAGCTAACCAAGTGGTCCCTCACCCGTCTTTTATTATTGTATGTTTGAAGGTGGGCCTCCCAACCCCAAAGGCATGTATTTTCATTGGTATAATTGAGTAATTTTCTTTACTTGTCATGGGCACTTTTGGGCATGGATTAGTAGGGGGGGATTCGGCGGAAAGAGTGGACTAGGTCTATGCTCTTATCTCTTATGCTTGATTTGATGTTTAACCTTTTATCTGAGTCCCGTGGGATCTCCTTAATTGGCCATTAGATTTAGGGTTGGCACTACATGAGAAATCCCAATTTTGGTTGTAAGGTTCTCAAGTAACAAAATTTAATGAAAGTATTGCTAAAAAAAAGCCTTAATTTTTTTCTATTAGCAGAATTTAACAAAGTTGTTATTTAGATTAACCAGAGAACTCAAAATCTAATTATTCATTTGATAGTACTTACTTGGAATTATGTTTGATGGTCTTTCTGGCAATTATTGCTCCTGCTTCCATCACCAAAATGACCAAAACCTCCCTGCTAAACTAGGCACAATCTCGGTACCCAGCTCCAAAGTACTTCAAAATTCAAGCACGTTGGCCCCCGTGCCCAAATCTCCAAGAACAATTAAGAGTCACTCTTCCTCTCTATCGTGGCTTCCTAGGAATTTCCTTTGTCGACGAAATGCTCCAAAAACTCCTCCCTGCACTTCACTCCCAAGGCAAAACACTCCCCTTGTTTCCTAAACAAACTCCAACCATGATTTTCTCCCCTTTTGTGCTCCCTTCTGTCCCTGTATATCCACTCCTTGGTGGTCACCAGTTTCTCTACCAAGGAATCCACGCTCCCTTACATGGTGACACCTTCAACCTTTGGAAGGAACAAAGTTCATTCTTCAAGTTAAATACTCCAAAAGACTTGGAATATGTAGATCTCCATTGAGATACAAGAATATATATTAAAATGTATGAAGAATGATGATACAATTGAGAGTAAAGGTCTTGTATATATAGCCAGGTAAGTACCCTTTCACGAACAGTCATGTCTGTAGAGACATGCCTCTTCCCTACTAATTATTAGTTAATTAATCATTGTTTATGTTTATTATTATTTATATTATTTTTACAATTTTTATATATTTTTTTATTCATAACATTGCCTTCCTCCTCAAAACGATTTGTCCTCAAAGCTTAATAATGAAAGACTTTACCTCTTTTTTCCATTTCAAATGTCTTCTTGTCTCGGAACTATCATCTTCGTCGAAACAAAACAATATGATGCTCTAAGTGATAAACAAAATTGTCACACTAGGAATAGGTCTGACCATCCTAAGCTAATCTCCTGTGAAATCTTGTGGTTACTGGATACTTCGTGTGAATTGTTATCACAAGACTGAATTGTACTAACATTAGTAGTCTTTGGAACATAAGTTTGTTGTTTATGTTTAGAGTGATACGGATTCGTAGATTGATTGAGATGTTTGTTCCTGTGATTCGGATGTAGATAGAGAGTTCTTTTGGTCTATCTTTCCCCTATCATGTGTGTGGCGGTGACTTGATTTACTTGCGGTGTTTATCATCTAAACTCAACATCTAAGTGCATCTTTTCTTCATTCAGTTTGCCTTCTTGAGTTATGATATTCATTGGATCAGTATTTATTCATTTCTTTTCAGCTTGGACTTCTACATTCGATGTTTCCTTCTCAATAAGTTGTTGTACCTTGTTTTCCAATGACTTCTTGTCCTTTTTAAGTTTCTTAATTTGCATCAGTAGTTTTTCACTATGGTCTTTAAGTTGTGAAACTTCTTCATTATTTTCAATAGTGATCTTGTCAACTTCTCTTTGCATATTTTGTAGTATTTTTTTACCTTCTTGAAAAATTACTTTTGAGATATCTAATATGTCTTCTGGTATTACTGAATTCGGCTTCACTATAACATACTGTAGTGTTATTTTTTTCTTTTTGGAAGAAAATGTCATAAACTTCTTTTTCATATTCAAGATGAAGGAACCTAGGATTGCCATCTAGGGTGAACCTAAAATAATGTCACCTTGATCGCTCCATAGGGTTCGAACTGTGAATTGTGATACGAATGTATAATCTCCAGTGTTTAATTCTAAATTGGTTATGCCATATTTTTTGTTGTCATAACAGTCTAATTTTTCGATTATATTTGACTCGGGAATCACTAATTAGTTTGTGATTTTAGGTTTTATATAATTCTTATCTTCCACTGACAAAATAGCGATAGTAACATCTTTTCCCGCAATAGACTCTTTAATTCTAAATAGCACTGAGGCATAGTTATATTTAGTTTTTGGGAATCTTCCGACCTTTATTTCTGAACTAGACTCCATTTTACTCGACCTTAGGGTTTTAAAAGTAACCCCCTTTTTTCTTATTAATCCTTTAAAACCTAATAATGAATCCTTGATAATCCTTTTTCTTAGAAGAACCAATTTTTTTTTTTAATTTAATTAACTATTTTTATTATATACATAATTAATTTTATAATCTCAGACTTTATGCTTTTGCGATTCATGATATATTGTTCAGATCTTCCAGAAAAATCACATTGACAACAAAGGGTCGACGCGTGTTTCAAACCCAAATCTAGGTTCATCATTTATAATTAACTATTTATATAATTAATAATTAATTAATTTAAAAAAACTTTAATTGTATAGTTTATATAACATGTATAATTTCATGTCATTATATTTATATAACTTTACCAAAATTGGAATCGATGGTCAACGAAAAAAGGGACGAAATAGCTAAACTAATGCTCGAACATGTGTGTCAAATATGGGCGACATAACGACTAATGGTGGATAGGTTGAACAGTGAGGGCACCATGTGGATCATTGATCAGTCTAGAAAACTCATCAAGCTTTAAGATTAGTCAAAATTAGAGCACAAGATGGCATTGCGATATAGAAAAGTTAATTTTTTTGAGACAAGGAAGATAGTGCGGAGGATACAACGCTTAGAAAAACAACAGCATGCATCTTTGGAACATATAGGGGAAGACTTGGAGATGCAAACTGGAGAAATTTCACAGCGCATGGGACAGGTCAATGAGGGACGATCGCGATCTGAGAGGATTGGCGGCTGGGTGTGTGCGAACAGGAATGTGATAAGCGTATGGCAGTGTCAGATGGACAGTTGGTAGCAGGGCACGGTGGCGTCAGCAAGGGGAAAAGAGGTCATGAGATCACGGTAGCAGTGGCCTATCTGATGTTGTGGTCTGGTCAAGCCATCAACGATCATGAAATTGCGGTGGTTGCAGGCGAAGATCGAAGACGTCTACAGCAGCAAGAAGTGGCGGTGGGGGTTCTATTGGACGACAGTTATCGGTTGCTATCGAATATCCAACGGCGACAACAACAACATTTCTTTTTTATACTCATTTTTTATTAAACCCTTTTTTATATATAATATTTTAATATTAATGTATTTTTTTACTCTTTTCTTTTTAATACATATATACTCTTTTATTTATAACTCTTTTCTTTTAATATTTTCTTTTCTACTTTTTTTAAATATATTTTTTAAATAACTCCCACTCTTTTTCTTTTTCTATTTTTTTAACTTTTAATTTATTTATTTATTTTATTTTTTTTCAAAAATTTTAAAATATTTTCACTCTTCTTTTTTTCCCTATTCTCTTTTTATTTTTTTTAAATGGCCAAAGACCTGACAGGGAAATGGAGAATCTCCAGACATTTGTATAGCGAAATGCTTCAATTGCACGACAACAATGTTGACACATGGTTGATGGCCAAAGATTGAGTCAGATTGTCTCTGTGCAAAGGTTGAGCAACCAAAGGATCGAGCATCTCTAATAGCAAATGGAACGAACAAAGTTCGTTCTTCAAGTTAATTACTCTAGAAGACTTGGAATATGTAGATCTCCATTGTGATACAAGAATATATATTAAAATGTATGAAGAATGATAATACAATTGAGAGTGAGGGTCTTGTATATATAGTCAGGTACCCTTTCACGAACGACCATGTCTATAGAGACATGCCTCTTCCCTACTAATTATTAGTTAATTAATCATTGTTTATGTCTATTATTATTTATATTATTTTCACTATTATATATATATATATATATATATATATATATTAATATATATATATATATATATATATATATATATATTTTTGTTCATAACAACCTTCTTGTAATGCGTGATCATATTCGCTTAAGGTATTGGTATATTGACATGTGTGCTAGGTTTATCTTTAGAATTAGTATTCATTTTTATATAAATTTCTTTGATCCATAGTATGTCCTATATTTTGATTTAATTTAGCATTTGACAATTTACTAATTTAGTTTATTATTTCTTTTATAGAGTCTAGAATATATAAATATATAACCATAGTTATAATTGACTTTAATATTACATTTATTTTCATAACCATATTCATTTTAAATTTATATTATTGAATTTACTTAGGGTATTTCTTATTAATTATGAGGCACTGAGCAATATCTGTGGTGATGGGTAAGGGTGTAACTTCTATTTGAAGGAGTGTCGTGATATTGAACACTTATAGTTAACTTAGAATATATACTAGTGCAGTGCATGTGATACACGCATATGTAGCTATCAAATGTATGCATCATATGCATGCTAATATTATTGTGCTCCCTATATTAGAGATGAGTTATTACATACATCCCTCTTCCAGAAATCTCGAAGTTAGGGTTTGTATCGTATATTAGTAATCATTTTAGTGATTAGTATATTCATGTTAGGATTGTGTGTTGAGGGTAAATTCTTGTTTAATGTGAAGACACTTTAAAATTGGTGTTTTGAATACTTATAGGTTTATAATTTTAATGGTCATGTCGTACCCCAACTAGGCTCCCAAGCTATTCTAGAATCATCATATCCTTCCTCATCTCTTCTGCTCCCATCCTATCCATCCTCTACTAGGATATGTTATGGCATCAACTATACTGATCTAACCATCCATAAACCTCAAGGGTGACAGTGTCAACTATATCGACCTAATCTCCCAATAAGCATCCGACAGTCATCATCACATGTCGAAGGGAGCGTGACTCGCACACTCTTCCCATGACTCCAGGTTTTAGAAGATAAACAGTGGGAAATACCTCCACCCCTCCTAGTAGGACCAGGATCAACAACTTATCATGAAACCTTATTGAGTCTCAATTGTTCTTGGAGTTTTGTCATCACGTGGTTAGTTTGGTAATGATATTATCTGCAATGTAAACACTTGTCCACACATTATAATATATGCATCAATATATTCAAAGCCAAATGTATTCAGATAACAATTTTGGTGCTTTCCAAAAACGTTATCATCTATGAAATTGATCTTTGAGTTCATATAACATATTTGGCTATGTCTAGTCAATGCATCTATAAGTTTGTTTTCATATTAATTAGTCAAGTGTAATCATTATTTTACTTCTATCTCATCAAATAAAATTAGAGACATCACAACTATAATATAAATCATAATTCATATTAGTATCATGTACCAGCAATGTTAAGAAAATAATAGACTTCATATTAGTATCCATGTACCGGCAATGTTAATAAAATGACATATTTCATATTGGTATCCATGTACCAGCGATGTTAAGAAAATTATTTGAAATTATTCTTACGTGTAATCCTTTGTAGTTATAAAACGGTTCAAAATTGATAGTCTCGAGTATACAGCCAAAATAAAGTATAGATATACAAACTAAGGTTTTAAAGTGCTTGAAAATCAAAACAAGTTGGGGTATTACTGCGATATGGTCTTTGTATCTTCTCAGGTAGCTGATCCAGGGCTATACTTGTCCCACTAGACCTTAACTTCGTCTACCAAGTGATTCCTCAACTGTCAAACCCTACGTTCCAATATACGTAATGGTTCGACCGAAATGGTTCCCGCATCTGATACTTGTAGTTCCTTCCATTGAAGGTTATGAGATTTGTCAACTATGTAATGTCTTAATACTGATACATGAAACAAATTATGAACTTTATGCAAGTGGGGTAGCAGTGCAAGACGATAGGCAACAGGTCCAACTTTTTCTAGAACTTCGAATGGCTCAATAAATCGGGAGGATAACTTTGCTCCTTTTCCAAACCGGATGGTGTTTTTGTATGGTTTGATGCGGATGAAAACCTGATCCCTTACTTCATAATTCCTATATGTCTTGTGAGCATCAGCGTAACTCTTATGTTTATCTTGTGTCTCCTTTATCCATTGTCTAATTTGTTTTACATGTTCTTCCATCTCTTAAATTAATTCTAACTCCACGATTACTCGGTCCTCCAACCTTCCCAACTTAACAGTGTTCTATAAGGTCTGCCGTACAATGTTTCAAATGGAGGCATCCCAATTGAACTATGGTAACTGATATTGTATGCAAATTCAACCAATGGCAAGTACCTTTCTCAGTGTGTTTGCGGGTCCATAATGTACATCCTTAGCATATCTTCTAGTACTTGGTTCACCCTTTTTGTTTCTCCATCAGTCTTAGGATGATAAGATGTACTTGAATTTAGTTGAGTTCCTAAGGCTAACTGCATACCAGTCAGAATCTTGAAGTAAATCGTGAATCTCTATCTGATATGATCTTCTTAGGTACTCTATGAAATCTAATGATTTCATTTATAAATACTCTAGCTATGTCAGCAACTTCATAAGTATCTCTTACGGGAATAAAATGGGTGCTTTTCGTTAATTTATCGACCACAACCAAAACAGCATTATGCCTTTGTGGGATAAGATGTAGCCTGACAATAAAATCCATAGAAATCACCTCCCATTTGATCATAGGAATGTCGTGAGGTTGCAGGAGACCTGCTGGGTGACAATGGTCAACCTTCACTTGCTAACATTTAAGACATTTTGCAACGAATTAGACAATATCATGTTTCATGTCTGTCCAAAATAAGAGTTTCTTTGTATCGTCATACATTTTCTTTACACCAGGATGTGCACAATACAATGCTCTGTCAGCTTCCTTAAGGACGGTGTTTTGGAGATCCCCACTATTAGGTATGTACATCCTTCCACGGAATCGCAAAATTCCATCTTCTGGTTCATATCCCTCAAACTTAGGTTCCTTTGGATTTTTACTATCAAGCTTGGATCTCACTTTTAAACACCAATTATCTTCTAAGAGATGTTCTAGTACTCGCTTCCTCAAGTCTACCTTAATAGGTATGAGGAAAATATTTGTGGTCTTCTACTTAAAGCATCTTCCACTACATTCTCTTTTCCTTTAATGTATGAAATTCTAAAGTCATACTCACTTAAGAATTCACTTGATCATTTTTGCCTAGCATTCAAGTCCCTTTGGGTAAATAAATATTGTAAACTTTGGTGGTCGCTTTTGAACATAAAGCTTCTCCCTACCGGGTAGTGTCTCCATATCTTTAAAGCTAGTACTACAACGGCCAATTCTAAGTCATGCATGGTGTAGAGTTCTTCATGAGGTTTTAACTTCCTTGATGCATATGTTATTACTCCCCTATCTTGCATTAATATTGCACCTAATCATTGCTTACATGCATCAGTACATACGATAAACTCTTTATCCAATTCGGGTACTCGCAAGATTGATGCACTGGTCAACAACCTTTTAAGTTCAGAGAATGCTCTCTGACATTCCTCAATCCATTCATACCTAACTCCTTTACGCTGGAGGGTTGTGATAGGTTTTGCAAATTTTGAGAACCCTTCTACAAACCTTCGATAGTATCCAGCTAAACCCATAAAACTTCACACTTCATGTGCATTCTTCAATACTAGCCACTCCATGATTGTTTTTACCTTCTCAAGATCTACTGAGATTCCCTCACCAAATATAATATGACCTAGTTAATGAATCTTCTTCTGAAAGAAAGAACACTTGGATAGATTTCCATATAATTGATATTCTCTGAGGCAAGAAAATACTATCTACAAATGTTCTTCATGTTCCTTCTCATTTGTTGATATGATGAGAATATCATCTAAGAAGACTTGTACAACATGGTCAAGATATTTGCAGAAAACGCTATTAATAAGGTTCATGAATATTGTTGGTGCATTGGTCAACCCAATTGGTACCACTATGAACTCATAATTCCCAAAGCGTGTTCGAAATGTAGTTTTATAGATATCGCTTTCCTTAATTCTTAGTTGATGATAACCAGACCGTAGATCAATTTAAAAGACAAAATCTCTTTTCATTTGGTCGAAGAGGCCATCAATTCGAGGCATTGGATATCTATTCTTTGCTATAGCTCAATTTGAATCTCAATAGCCTACGCATAGCCGCAAGGAACCATCCTTCTTCTTGACAAAAATTACAAGAGCACCCTCAGGTGAAATACTAGGTTGAATGTGTCCTATATCCAATAATTCCTTCAACTGAATTTGTAATTCTTGAAGTTCTAGAGCTGTCATTCTGTAAGGTGTTTTAGATACTAGTTCCGTACCAGGTTTCAATTATATTGTGAGATCCATCTCTCTTTCAAGAGGTAATATTGGTAGTTCCTTTAGAAAAACATCTGGAAATTCGGATAACATCGAATATTGTTCTAAAGACGGTCCTTTTACCTTGCTTACTTCCTTAACTACATATACCTGACAACCTTTTCTTAAGCAACGCTTCATTTGCATTGTTGAGATGAAGCGTAAACCTTCCTCTTAATACCTTGGATTTGGATCGCTTGTCATTTATGCACAGAATTATTTTCCCGTAATAGTCTACCCAAGCTTGATGAGTTTCTAACCAATCCATCCCTATGATGAGGTCATAAGTTCCTAGGGTTGTGACATATACTTTTAACTTAGTCGAACAGATCCCTAGATCAACTTTCCATTCCTCAACACTCAAATCTATGGATTGAAGTTCTCCTGAATCCATTTCCACCTGTCTGAAATTGTTTTGCTTGCAGGTTGCCAACCCACGTTTATTTAATGCATATGATGAAATGAAACTATCAGTAGCACCGATATAAAATAAGATTTTAATTCTTATGCCATTAATAGTATCTGAGGACTCCACTACAATGGACTGATGTTTTGCGTGGTTGTTGTTGACCACAACATGGATTCTATGATTGCCTTGGTTATTTGATGATGGTCCTTTTCCTGCTCTATGCATTACATTTGACAAGGCTTCTGGACAATCACGTTGAAAATGTTGTCCTCCACATCCCCAACAACTAACCTGGGATGATCCCCTTTAGTCAAATTGTGAGTTTCTAGAAAATGAGCTTTGTACTCTTATGCTACTTCCTCTCGCACTTCTCCCTCTATTAGTAGTTCCTCAAGATTTCCATTGACTTGTGTTTGATGATTCAGCAACTATAGTATTAACGGTCATGGTAGCTCTTGCTCCTACTGCTCTTCGAGTAAATCTATTACCATAAGGATCTGGTCTCGAGCTACTCTCCCTAAAGAAGTTCTGGGGCATCTTCCCTGGAAATCCTGGTTGTGGGGGTTTCGTCAGTCTGATATCCCTTTTGATCTCTAAATGCTCCTTTGCGTAACAGGCACATTCAACTGCCTTTGTTACTAATCATGGCTTCCACATTCTAACCATGGCCCTGATTCGAGGATTTAGTCTATACACAAAACTTTCGGCCTTATGTTCATCAGTATCAAGATAAAGAACATATTTTACGAGTTCCATAAACCTTATCTCATATTCCTCCACTGTTTGTTACCTTGGACTAACATAACGAAAGCTCCGGCTTGCTGCTCTTGAAAGTAAGGTGGCAAGTATTTCGCATGGAATCTTTCCATGAACAACTCCTATGGGACTTTATTGGATGTCAGATGTAATCGTTTTTCTAGATTTCCCCACCAAATCAAAGCACTTTCTCTAAGCTGAAATATAGAGATCTTTGTCTTAGAGGTAGAAGAATATTCTCTTAGTACGAAACACCTTGTCATTCCTTCTAGCCATGCTTTAGCACGTTCTCTGGCCCGCCCTCCTGAAAATTTTGGAAGTTTAATCTTCTGCATCTCTCTATAAATGTCTTCTCGTGGTTGTTTATAATCTAAACCTTTGGACCCTTTTGGGTTTCTTTCCTCAAGTTGAGGTTGCTCTTCCTTGGTATTGGCTATCAGCAGTCTTTTTTATGTTTCCAAAATGGCTTCCAATGAGCACATTATAATGGTTAGTTTAGGCGCTAAAGCGGTTGGTGTTGATGATCGTATCGATGGTGGCGATGGTGATGATGATGGTGATGGCAATGGTGACGGTGATGGCGATGGTGATGGTAATAGTGATGGTGATGGCAATGCTACCCGATGGTGTCGTCGTTGATATGTCTTTACAATCGCATCTTTTTCCTAGTCACACAATAAGATTATGAATATTTGAGGTATAATTTAAGTTGATAAATACAATTTCGTAAATTCAACTCACATGCGGGTCTAGTTTTTCTGCTATTATTACCTACAAGCAGGTCTTACTGGTATTGAGGTCAAGGAGGGTGGCATCACCGCCTCCATGTACTAATGCATGGTGTAATATCCTAATGCATAATAATTCTTAGCAAAATGCATGGGTCTTCATAGACCATAGTATCACTTTGTAATATTTGCCTAGCATTTTCTAGTCCTAAATGTGGTTATGGATACACCCTTCAAACCAGGTAAAATGAGTGCCAAATTTATTTATTTATTTATTTTTTAATGAAATTTAAAGATAGAATTTTAGGGAAAATTGTAATATTTTGTTATTTAAAATGTGTATTTAAATGCATAAATAAATTCAAATTCCTTTAAAAATTAAATTAGGGATTTCAAGTTGTGCTCATATTCAGTTAAATAGCATATGAGAATACAGAACTTTCATCTGGTTTTCTTTCAATATAAATTTTTCTACCAAAAAAAACAATGGGTGTTTTGTTGAGGCAAGTCTCGAGGCAGGTAATGCTAAATACCAACAATTTTCTAGGTCACTTATACCTCATTGAGCATCAATAATGGGTCCTAGAGGAGATGTCGTCGTCGTTGTTGAATTGAAGATGTGGCACGCATCTACATGGCTCTCTAAAAGAACAAATAGACACCACAGTGAATTACCTAGGTGACCCATTGGACAGGGGTTGACCCATAAACAGTCTTCACATCAACAGTTGTATAAAATTATTGAAATGCTAAGCTTAACATTTTGTAGTGAGAAAGATACAATTTGGTAAACATAAAAAGTGTTATTTCATGTTAAGGGGGATTCTAGATTGGTAATGTTGTCAGAGGTAAACTCTCTATAGTCATTACATTTCATTTACAAAATTAAAATCTTCAATTCTTTTACATCTAATGTGTAATATCCCTAACCCGGAATATTCCTCATACCCCAGCAAAACTACGTGCAAATGATATAATAACAAAATAACAGTGGTACAGCATATAATTATGTAAACAAGAAATATAACCAAATACTCAAGAAATGCAGCGTGAAATGCTAAGCCATTTTATTATACTAAGCAATAAAATGAGTACAGGAGGTGATCAAAAAGATGGCACCTCGACTTGCACAAGGCAAGTGAAGAAATACTCTCAGAACAACAAAGAATGGCCTCTCTGTGTGGATGCTGGTGGAAAACTGCCACGCTGCTGCTACTGCTTGAAAACAATTGATGATTTGGGGCTACTCCCCTCCTCGAAAAATGTTGAAACTCTGGAATTGGGCTCTACTCAAGAAACCCAGAAAAACCCAGAAAGCTTTCCTGGAATAGCCAACCACTGAAAATCGCCCCCTTGGGGATCTGCGCAGTTCCTCAATGCTCTGCGCTACCACTGAAGAAACCCCTCCAGAACTATGCCAAAAACTCTACCAAAAATCCTCCAATAAGCGAGGGCTAGTCCCCTGCTCAATCACCCAGCATAAATCCTCCTGCAAAAACCCCAATCCAACACTACAACCAGAAAGAACTGCGTCCCTCTCTCAGTACTGCACAGCTCTCCAAAACGCTGATGAAATTGCTATTGAAATGCTGATAAAACTGCTGCTGAAATGCCAATGGAAATACCTTGCCCGAGTAGGCACTTGAAGTCCCCCGGGGCTAAGGGTGAGACCTCCGAATGGAGACACTCAATGCACTAAACAGTGCTGCAGACTAGCTAAACAGCCAGCGTGCTCAAAAGTCGGAACGACTAGCTCAAAATGCACATAATTGAATGATCAAAATGAGGGAGCTCCTCTTTCATTTATAGCCTTTGCCTCTCTCAATCCCAAGGCTCACCTCTTCCTACGTGATTCCCCTCTTGCCACGTGTTCCTTCCCCCCTGCGCAGTCTCTCCATGTGTCTGCGTTCTCCATTTCTGCGTCACCCTTTTTGGCCCCCTTGGCTCCCCTTTAAGTCACAACGTTGTGCTACTAGGAAGTGATTTTTTATTCTAAAAGTGAGTTATGTCCCCTGTCCTCACTTTTTTATTTACAAATAACTATAGAAGGAAAATATTAAACAAAATCGAATATTCCAATTAACCATGGCTAATTAGGAATATTACAGTCTCCCTGAGCAAAATGTTGCTTGTCCTCAAGCAACTGAAGTGATGGATGCTGCAAGATCTTCTCACTCTCCCAAGTGGCATCCTCATCCGGCAAATTCTTCCACCTCACCAAGAATTCCCGGACCGTCCTGCTCTGCAGCTGCCTCTCCTTGGTATCAATGATAGCCTCTGGCTGCAATACCAAATGCCCCTCGTCATCCATGGGTGGTAGCTCATCTGTCATTGTCACCTGCTGCTCCAATGCCTTTTTCAGGCATGATACATGAAAAACGTTATGAATCTTGTTGCCTTGGGGCAGCTCCAACTCATATGCAACCTGTCCAACCTTGCGTATCACCCTGTACGGCCTATAAAAGCGGGGCTTGAGCTTCTCAACTCCCTTCTACTTTAGTGACAACTGTTGGTATGGCTATAATCGTAGGTAGACCATGTCCCCTACCTCAAACTGCCTCTCCACCCGACCCCTGTCGGCATACAGCTTTTGCTGGTTCTACATTGTAGCCATGTTATCCTTAAGAGCTCGGAGAATATCCTGACTCTCTTGGATCCAAATCTTGGCTCTAGGAGCCTTGATATCACCAAACATCATGTTAGCAAAAGAAAAAGGATGACACCATATCAGGCATAGAATGGTGACATACCAATGGACATGTGATGTGAAGTATTGTAGCAGTACTCCCCTAGATGCAGCCACTTCAACCATGCTCGCTGCTGCCCACTGACATAGTTACGCAAGTAGCCCTCTAGCCACTGGTTAACTATCTCTATCTGCCCATCCATCTGTGGGTGATAACTAGTACTCGGTGTCAACTCCGTCCCCACCAACCGGAAAAGCTCCTGCCAAAACCCGCCCATGAAACGGCTGTCTCTATCACTGACGATGGTCTTAGGAAGACCATGTAGCCTGAACATCTCTCTAAAGAACAGCTCGGCCACCTATGTTGTTGTATAGTGTGCAGGTATGGCAAAAAAATATGCGTACTTCGTCAGTCGATCAACGATGACAAAGATACAGTCCTTACCCTGTACCATGGGCAACCCTGTGATGAAGTCCATCGAAATACTCTTCCATTTCCCCTTCGGAATGGGAAGGGGCTGCAATAATCTCGCGGGATGGCTCATCTCTCCCTTGTTCCTCTGGCAAACATCGCACTCCCGGATGTGTTGGAGTACGTCCTCCTTGAGGCCCTTCCATGAGAACCTTTTCCTAATGGCCCTGTAGGTTTTGGTAAACCCCTGATGTCCTGCTAATGGTGAATCATGTGATGCCTGGAGTATCTTCTTCTTGAGCTGAGACCCCTCAGTCAAGAAGATCCGGTCCCTATAATAGATGATCTCATCAACCACCCTGTACCTGTCATCTACCACCTGCGCATCCAAAACCTCACATGCAAACCTGTCCTTGTAGTACTCTACTAAGAGTCGAGCCCTCCAGTCTGTATCCAAGCTCATAAGAGACAACATGGTTGGTCTACGTGAAAGGGTATCTGCTACCACATTGTTCTTACCCTTGACATACTCAATGTCAAAATCATATGCTTAGATCTTGCTGATCCACTTCTGCTGCCTCTCCTATAGCTGCTTCTGCTCCAAAAAGAACTTGAGGCTATTGTGATCAATCCTCACCCTGAACCTGCTACCCACCAAATACTGCCGGTACTTAACCAATGCATGCATGATGGCCAGCATCTCCTTGTCGTATATAGAATACAACCTCTCGTACGTAAGGAGCTTCCGGCTCTCAAAGGCTATAGGGTGACCTCCCTGCACCAACACTATGCTGATCCCCTCTCTCGACGCATCACACTCCAAAACAAAAGGCTGTGTAAAATCTGGCAATGCAAGTACTGGGCAGCTGCTCATAACATCCTTGAGCCTGTCAAAGGCTCGCTGCGCTGTATCTGACCAACTGAATGCCCCCTTCCTCGTCAAATCTGTCAGGGGTGCAGCAAGCTGCAAGAAACCTTTGATGAACTTCCGGTAGTAAGTGCAAATGCCAATGAATCCTCAAATTTCTATCACATTTCTCGGCTCCGGCCATTCTCTGATGGCCCTGATCTTCTCCCCGTGGACTCTTACTCTGTCCACCCCTATGATGTGTCCCAGACACAACATCTCTGTCAACCCAAACTCACGCTTGGAGAGTTTGGCATAGAACTGTTGCTCCTGTAAGATATGCAGTATTGTCTCAATGTGCTGGAGATGCTCCTGCCAAGTCTTGCTGTAAATGAGAATGTCATCAAAGAATACCAACACAAACTTCCTCAAGTGACTACGGAAGATGTGATTCATGCAGGACTAAAATGTAGCGGGGGCATTGGTTAGCCCAAAAGGCATCACCAAGAACTCGAAGTGCCCATAATGACACCTGAAGGCGATCTTGGGAATGTCTTGCTCCCTCACACGAATCTTATGGTACCCAGATCTCAAATCAATCTTTGAGAAGAATCGTGCTCCCCTCAACTCATCCATCAATTCATCGATCCTGGGTATGGGGTACCTGTTCTTTAGGGTCTTCATGTTCAGGGCCCTGTAGTCAATGCACATCCTCAATGTACCGTCCTTCTTCACCAACACCACAGAAGAAGCAAAAGGACTCGTGCTCAGTCGAATGTGCCCAAGAGCCAGCAACTCCTGGATAGCCCGCTCAATCTCATCCCGATAGGCCTTGGGGTACCTATAGGGGGTGGTGATCACTGCCTGTATGCCCTACTCAAGCTCAATGGTGTGCTCAAACCCCCGATCCGGTGGCTATCCTGGTGGAATCTCCCAAAACACTATGGCATATCGATCAAGGATGGACTGTATCTCTGGATGTACCGTCTGCGCTATAGTCCCTGCCTCTGATGCACGCAACTCCACTGCCCACTCTATGTCTCCCTTTCGGAAGATTGCCTCCATCCGATGAGCCGACACAGTCTGAGGCGGATATGTGTGTTGTCCCCGTATCTTCTCATGCCTCCCTGTCTTCTCATCATCCCACTCCATCTCTAGGGTCTTCCAATCCATCGTGACCTTCCCTAGAGTGATAAGCCACTGAACACCCAGTATCATGTCGGTGTTCGAGATATCGATCACGAAAAAGTGGTCAGTCAATGTGTAGGTGCCCATCGTCACTGAAAGCTCTAGAACATAACGAGCACACGTCATGGTCTGATCTCCTGGGACCAAAACTAAAAACCCATCGAAGCTCTCTATCTGAATACCTCTCCGCTCAACCATCTGTGCATCGATGAAGTTGTGGGTCACCCCACTGTCAACCAAAACTGATACTCGCTGGCCACATAGTGTCCCTCGTACGCGCAATGTCAGATACTTGGCAACTCCTCGCAATGCTGCAAGGGACCCTCCAGTGGGTACAAAAGATGCACCACCTGCTGTTGGCAGTGGAGGTGGCAAAGGTTCCTGTATGGCATGGCTATCTCCTACCTCCACATCATCCTCGTCATCCACTTCTCCACTGCTCTCGGAGAAGACCTCAATAAAATGTGCTTTGCCAGCAGCACATATATGTCCCAGTGCCCACGGCTCCTGACATGTGAAGCACAACCGCTTCTTCTTCAGCTCCCTCCTGACATCGTCCTCAATCTGTACTCGTCCTAGATTCCCTTTGGAAGTGGAATCCTAACATCCTTCCCCTTAGACTGAAAAGGTTGTCTTTGGGGGTAAGATGTCCGGGTCTTGTGTAAGACATCTTGTAAGTCCTAGGTCCTGTTGATAGCGTCTTGGAGTGTGGCTAGTCTAGTGGATTGTACTAGACTCTGAAGTGGCTCTACTAACCCCTCAACATACATATAGACCCTCCGTGTTGTGGATAGGTCTGGCACCATCACGGAGACCCTCAAGAAATTTGCAATGTAGGTCTCTGGGCTCCCTATTTGTTTGAGCCTCATCAGCTCAACAAAATGCTGCTCTGGATCCCTCCGATCAAATCGTTCCATCAATCTCCTTGTAAACTCCGCATATGTTGTCACTGTAGAGTGCCCGAGTGTAACCATCTCGTGAAACCACCAATCCTGGGCCTCGCCATCCAAATGAAATGTTGCCACCTTGATGGCCTCTACCTCCGACATCTAGTTAAGCTGGAAAGAAATGTCCAACTTCTCCACCCAAGACATCGCCGAACTGTTTGATGAACCATCAAACGTAGGCAAGTGGAATCTACTCGTTGCACGGTGGGTGTCACCATCATGGTAATGTCGGTTTCCTCTATGATGGTCGCAGGGCCTACTATCCTGCTGGAGCTGAACAAAGTCTCTAAACGAAAGGGCATCTCTGAACTCCTGCCCATAGCCCTGGTACTCTGCAAAATAATCGCCCATATGGCTAGGCTCTGCCTCTTGTTGGGCTCCAACCCCTGTGTCTGCTCCTAAGAACGTGGGCATGGTAGAGCGTGTAGGGGCATGCGAGGCCACCTGCTACGCAGTATCATGCTGCTCTGGCAAATGATGGGATGCACCTGATCCCTCACCAATCTAAATAACCCGTGGCTTCTCACGCTGTCTGGCCTCTACTGCTGTGAATCTCTGCCCCATCACCTCAATCTGCCTCGACAAATCCTGTATTGATTTGAGGAGTATATCTGCAAATCTCTTCCCATCCTCATTTGCCATCGGATCCCTCTGCTCTGCATCCACCACAGGCTCCTCCTGTTCTACATCCACCACCGGAACACAGTCTCCCTCTCCGTAGGTTTTCTCCAACATACGCTCACTGTCTCTGTATCTCCTACCCCTATAACAAATGTAGGGCTATTCCCCCGGTGTCATAGATTGCTAGCTCCACAGGCTGAGCTAGATCTATGCTCTGATACCACTATAATATCCCTAACCCGGAATATTCCTCAAACCCCAGCAAAACTATGTGGAAATGATATAATAACAAAATTACAGTGGTACAACATATAATTATGTAAACAGGAAATATAAGCAGATACTCAAGAAATGCAGCGTGAAATTCTAAGCCATTTTATTATATTGAGCAATAAAATGGGTCCAGGAGGTGATCAAAAAGATGGCACCTCGACTTGCACAAGGCAAGTGAATAAATACTCTCAAAATAATAAAGAATGGCCTCTCTGCGTGGATGTTGCTGGAAAACTGCTACGCTGTTGCTGTTGCTGCTGCTGCTTGAAAAAAATTGATGATTTGGGGCTGCTCCCCTCCTCAGAAAATGTTGAAACTCTGGAATCGGGCTCTACTCAAGAAACCTAGAAAAACCCAGAAAGCTCTCTTGGAATAGTCGACCCTCGAAAATCACCCCCTTGGGGATCTGCGTAGTTCCTCAATGCTCTGCGCTGCCACTGAAGAAACCCCTCCAGAACTATGCCAGAAACTCTACCAAAAATCCTCCAATAAGCGAGGGCTAGTCCCCTGCTCAATCACCTAGCATAAATCCTCCTGCAAAAACCCCAATCCAACACTACAGCCAGAAGGAACTGCGTCCCTCTCTCAGTGTTGCGCATCCCTCCAAAATGCTGATGAAACTGCTGCTGATAAACTGATGCTGAAATGCCAATGGAAATACCTTGCCCGAGCAGGCACTCGAAGTCCCCTGGGGCTAAGGGTGAGATCTCCGAACGGAGACACTCAATGCACTAAACAGTGTTGCAGACTAGCTAAACAGCCAGTGTGCTCAGAAGTCGGAACGACTAGCTCAAAATGGACATAACTGAATGATCAAAATGAGGGGGCTCCTCTTTCTTTTATAGCCCCTGCCTCTCTCAATCTCAAGGCTCACCTCTTCTTGCGTGATTCCCCTCTTGCCACGTGTTCCTTCCCTCCTGCGCAGTCTCTCCATGTGTCTGCGTGGGCTCCATTTCTGCATCCCCCTTTTTTGGCCCCCTTGGCTCCCCTTTAAGTCACAACGTTGTGCTACTAGGAAGTGACTTTTTATTCTAAAAGTGAGTTATGTCCCCCGTCCTCACTTTTTTATTTACAAATAACTATAGAAGGCAAAAATTAAACAAAATCGAATATTCCAATTAGCCATGGCTAATTAGGAATATTACAGAGTGTTGGACATCTATTCTTGGGAAACTTGTCTTCCAGAGAAAACTTTGGACAATATTTTGTGGTATAGTACTAGATGAATACCATCTGGCTTACAAATTGATTATTTTATCATAAATATTTTCCTCATATAGAAAATATAATAATTTTGCCAGCAACATAATTAACCATGGGAAGGTTCTAGCTATTACCTTCTTTATCGCTTCCAGTTCACCTCTGTTGCACTGCCTCTCTTGTTACTTGCCTCTCTTGGGCTGCATATCTCCTAATTTCCTCTTCTCGCGGGATTAGAGCATTGCTAAGGTGCTCTTTGTTTACTTTTTAAAAATATTTCATATGGCACTAATTAATTTTTTTTATAGACAATGAAAAAATATGTGTGGGCCATCTTTAAAGTTCCTATCTTGGTAATCATTGATGCAAGGCGTGTTTTTAATAACTGCACGCAATTAATGCAGTCTATATATATATATATATATAGATAGATAGATAGATAAATGTGGCCACGGGTCCTGGTTTTCTAAGTTAATGGTGGAGGAACGGACAGAGGGCCTGCACACCGGATATTTCAACAGTTGGTAGAACCAACAATCGCCCTATTGAAGAGAATTTGATATTCTTATGTCGAAAGTTTTACGACATGGTATGGCGTGGGTTATGCAGACAGGAAAAAATAAACAGGTCACATGATGGATCCTTCTGCGTACCAAAAATTTGTAATTTATCGAAGTAAATTTTACAGTTTGAACGATGACCAGAAAGGAAATTTGGGAAATATGTAAAGTGTAATTCACTAAGTCAATTGACATAGAGGTGGTAATCAAAGTTTAGGGCCTATAATGCCCGAATATCTTGAACCTGCTCTGATACCAAAGTGTAAGGTTCACAATTAACAAATTTAATGAAATTGTTGCTAAAAAAAGCCCTAATTTTGTTCTATTAGCATAATTTAACAAAGTTGTTATTCAGATTAACCAGAGAACTCAAAATCTAATTATTCATTTGATAGTACTTAGAATTTTGTTTGATGGTGTTTCTGGCGGTTGTTGCTCCCTCTTCTGTTACTAAAATGACCAAAACCTCCCTGCCAAACTGGGCACAATCTCGGTACCCAACTCCAAAGTACTTCAAAATTGAAGCATTCTAGCCCCCGTGCCCAAAAATCCAAGAACAATTAAGACTCACTCTTCCTCTCTATCTGTGGCTTCCACAGAATTTCATCTGTAGATGAAATGCTCCAAAAACTCCTACCTTCACTTCACTCCCAAGGCAAAACAATCCCCTTTCCTCCCAAACAAACTCCACACATGATTTTCTCCCCTTTCGTGTTCCCTTTTGTCTCTGTATATCCACTCCTTGGCGGTCACCACTATCTCTACCAATGAATCCACCGCTCTCTTACATGGTGACACCTTCAACCTTCTTGTAATGTGTGATCATATTTGCTTAAGGTATTGCTATATTGACATGTGTGCTAGGTTTACCTTTAGAATTAGTATTCACTTTTATATAAATGCCTTTGGTCCATAGTATTTACTATATTTTGATTTAATTTATCATTTGACAATTTATTAATATAATTTATTATTTCTTTTATATAGTTTGGAATATATAAATATAGAACCATAATTATAATTGACTTTAAATTTTACATTTATTTTTATAACCATATTTACTTTATACTTTAAATTTATATTATTGAAATTGCTTAGGGTATTGCTTATTAATTATGATGCACTGAGCAATATGTGTGGTGATGGGTTAAGGGCGTAACTTCTATTTGAAGGAGTGTCATGATATTGAACATTTATAGTTAATTTAGAATACATACTAGTGCATTGCATGCGATACATGCATATGTAGCTATCATATGCATGTTAATATTCGTGTGCTCCATATATTAGAGATGGGTCATTACACTGGTTTCGTGGTTCTGCTACCCGACACCATATACATCACTCCCTTCCACTCATTTTAGCGCCATTCATCTCTTTTCCCGTTTGGGTTCACATGTGTCCACTGTGTCCACATACGGTTAGCCTTCCCCCTCCCCTTGTCTGCACCTTAGGTCGGGCCTGAAATGATGCCCGGAGGTTGACGTAGTTAAAAAGAAAAGAAAAAGCATAGTTTGGTCACTCTCCATAGGAAATGTACCATAAAATGAAAAAGATGGTCGGGACATACCAATTTAGCATGTGGGCAAAAGACAAACATGAGCCCTACCCCTTATCCATGGCCACCACCCTAGCTTCTATGTGCCTTAGATGAGCCCCCTCCATCATGAAGCAACCCATGATTGTCCTAACCCCTGGTGGGCGATGAACTGTCGCACCTTTATTTTGAGAAATCTAGGACATAGCAATTAGGTGATTTCTCTTCTAAAGACAACTGCTTGTGAATGTTTTTTACTTCTCTAGATTAAGATCTTCTCTTTACTTAGATTATTATTGTGTTCTTCTTCATCAAACAGCTACCAATGCATAAACAATAAAGAGACAAGAGATAGAATGTAGGCGATCAGCCAGGGCCAAAACCTCAGCAACTTGAGAGGAAAACCCAAACGAATTCTTCTTCCTTGTAGAGACTTCATTTGATGAATACCAAAACCAAGACCCTTGACCTATTTGACCTCTCCAAGACCAAGTCACAAAGCTTCTTATTTTGACTTATTCTTCTTCCTTGACTCAACGATGGTCAAACTTGCTTCTTCATCTTTCTCTACTACCCTTTAGATCTCGGCTCCTTGAATTAGACCAGTAACTTTTCGGTCCTACTTCAGAAACCCCAGTTGCAGTACTTGACTTGGTTAGATATTATGAATTCCTTCGCTCTAGATGGATGCTTCTTCTATGGTAATGTGGCTTGGGTATCACCCTAACTTTCTGTATGTTCTGACCTTTAAATGTTACTGCAATACCTCGTCTCCTTCTGCAACACCTATACGTCGCATGTGTGAAGAGTATCAACCCAAAACAGATTAGAAATAAACTCGGTTATGTACTTCCTTCCTTCGCTTGGTTATAGGCTTCCTTCTCCATGAACTTCACACTTCTTTCTTTCTCTTTTCCTTGACCAAATTTTTTTTCTTCAAGTGGATGCTGGGCTGCCTTATTTATAGTGATCTGCCCATCAAATAAGCAGACTTCTCCTAATGACAAGGTTGACATGCCTTTCTAGAGATATCTTTAGGCCAACTTGAAGGAGGTGATTGAGCTTGGTCTTGGAGGGTCTTTTAATGACTCATTTACATATGTAACATGGCCAATAAGGGTCTTCAAACTTTGACATTGACTCAATGAACTTTATCACTTGATGACTAGCCCTAAAGACTCACAATGGGAGTCTTAACTATAAAATAAAATTCATTGATCGTGAAACCCATGAATCAAGCACTACAAAAATAATTTTATTTTCTTTTTTACATCAATTACATAAAATCATAATTACACATCATTATGTAAACCAAACCTAGTTACGCTTTTCAACACTCCCTCTTAACTAGGGAGGTATTCATTATCCATACAAGGTATTTGGACATTCTCAATCTAAAGAATTCTCACAAGAAGAGTCAGATTGGTAGCCCATATGTATAGCATCAAATCAACCAGCATTGTCACATAGCAAGGCCTTGACTAACAGCTCTATCCCTCCACAAGATCAAAGCTCAAGGTTGGCAAGACCAACGATGTACAGACACCCTCATCATTGTCTCTCTCGGAACATGCCCCACCCGGGTTCTCTTAGTGTATGTTCCACTAGGACTATTCTTATCTTAGATTCCCAATCCTCAAAGAACATTGGTCCTCTACGATTACTCTTATCTTGGATGCCCTAAATCATCCTCAAAGAGCATCGGATGCTAGATGTTTAACCAATCCTCCCTTTTGTCTTCCCAACTAAAGAAAAGAATGATGTGTCTATCTCTCCCTCTTAATTAGGGAGGATATACCTATTCCAATGAAGGAATGTACTCATTCCTATGGAAGGAATGTATCTTAGCTCCCTCTTGGCTTAAGAATTTGCTTCCAAGTTTCTACCAAGTTAGAAACTTGTTTCCAGACTCCCTCTTACTTAGGGACCTATAGCAGCTCTTTAGGTGGAGATGATGGGACAACCAGTTGCTTGAAGAACTCCTCCTCACAATGTCATGAACTTCTTTTCTTTAGTTAAGAGTCTTCATGTTTTGGGTCTTCTTCGGAGGGCACAGACTATCCATCACTTTCATCCATGTGTCAATCATGTCATTATTTCTTTCATCAGAAAGTGATCCATCGATTCATATCTGACCTTCCTTCGTGCCATGTTTCCTTAAGGATCTTTCATCCTACTACATGGACATCAATGTTGGAAGATATCCATAGCTCTTCCCTTGGCAGCCCTGCAAGAGCCCATTCAGATATCATTCAAATCATTAAATCAAAATTCCCTTTCTGATGGTCTTTCATCATGACATCTTCTAGTTCGCATCAACACCCTACATACACATTAACACATCTCCAAAAGATATATACTGTCAAAGGTCTCTTTATTTTTCAAACTTTAACAAAGTCTTCATATCTTTCATGGAGTTATCCTAGTCAAATCTCTCAATCCTCAGATGTTGATTGTCTTCTCCATAGTTGTATATTCCATGATCTCTTTCCTTCTTTCTTCACACATTTTTCTTCCCAAAAACTTTCATCAGAGTTCCTCCAATCACTGTCAACCTCCTCATATTTCATATAAGGACATATTATGTTGATTTCATCTAGTTAATGTGTGACCCATGCCTTGTTGCATCCTTTAAGGAGGATATACTTTCTTTTGATAATGCTCTCGAGATAGAGCATTTATCCATGTTACCTGCAACTATATGACATGACTCTACAAAATTAAATACAAGCATACATACCTCATTTTCCCTTCAGGTCATCTAGGCTTCTTCAGTAGCTTCCTTGATTGAAGGAACTTCAATCCCTTGATTTGCTTCACCTCTTTTGTCATCATACCATCATCCCATGAATTTCCACAAAATGGAATTCTTGATGAACCCATCCTTCCTTTTGATTGGTGAACCTTCAATGAAGATTCCAATAGAGGATCTTGGGTATCCCCATCCAGCAAATGTTTCCTTTTGACTAATGCATGATGAGCTTTGTGCTAGATGACTTTTTTCTTCATAAGTGCCACTTATGCTTATAGTGAGGTTACCAAAAGTTGTATCTTCCATAGGTGACTATCATAGACTTCAGTTATCTTCCATGCTTTTCTATGATGATGTCACGGGCTCTTGCTTTTAATGCTTCCATGATGCCATGATGTATCCTATCATGCTTCTAATGATTCCTATCATGATAGTTATATTCCATAACAATAAAACAGAAACTTGAGAAGAACTAGGTGAGGAAAACTTATCTCAATAATAGTAGAGATATTTTACTTCCTCCTTGAATTTCTTCTTTTCAACTGCGTCCTCTTCTTTAGTGATATGGGCTTCTTCCTTTCTTCGTATTTTGTTGTCCTTCTTGAGCTTAGGATAGTCTCTCTTGAAGTGCCCATATCCTTGACATCCATAGCATTGGATCTGAGACACATTGATCTTCTTCTTTTTTAGAGAACCAAACTTGCCAGATATCCCTTTGCTTCTTGACACGACAACAAATATTTGACCCTGCTCATTTGTATCACTTTTTTCCTTTAACTTGTTTTCTTCACTCTTGCATAGTGACCACAAATGATTGAATGTGATAGTTTTCTCCTCTTCATGGGCCTTTGATACAAGGTTTCGTTGTTCATCAATTAGAGCATTTAAAACAATGGTAATCATTTCTTTATCGGATATCATATCTCCTAGATCTTGAAGTTGATTCCTTATTACAAATGCTTTTGTGAGACATGTAGATATCGCTTCAACCTTTGTTGCTTTCAAATTGCATAGATCAAATCTCAATGATATGATTTTTTTTGTTGGGCTTTCAGAGAATAATTCTGCTAGCCTATCATATATCTCGTTTGATGTCTCCAACTCTACTACATATGGGATGAGCAAATCCTTGAGGGATTCTATAAGGATCCTTTGAGCCCTTAGATCCTTTTTCATATATTTAAATTTTAGATAGTGCTTTCCCTTCAGATGGTTTGGATACTTTGCCATTGACATGATCAATAACTTCATTTTCCTTGAGGACTAAATCTATCCTCCTTGTCCATGCAAGGAAGTTAGATGACCCAACCAACTTGTTGATCTCCTTGCAAAATGAAGTCATTTTACTAACTTTAATTTATAGAAATAAAGATACTTACTCGTCAAGTGAAGATGAACTCTTCAACTTGATCCCTTTGTTGATGATGATTGATGACTTCTTGATGATGTCTTGATGCTTCTTGGATGATCTCCTTCAAAGATAAGGATTTCCTTTCGAGATGAAATCCTTTGCTTCAGATAGAAGGAGATTGCCTTGATATCTTTGATGATGACAACATCCTTGATCTATCTACCCTTGGATAAGCCAAGTTCTTCCTTTCTTGAGTGGAAATAGGGTCTATGAGGTCCTTTTCTTTGATGATGTCTTGAGCGAGAATCCTAGAACTTCTTTTGGTGAAGACTTCTTCTTCAATCTAGGGTTTTGCACTTCTTTGTAGATATTGACTTCAGGATGATCTTCTAGATTCTCCTTGATGCCTTCCTCGAGATTTGGTCCTTCAATGCTTGAGTGTCCCTTGAAGAGATGCCCATTCAGTGGTTTTGTCACCTTAGCTCTGACACCATGTTGAGAAATCTAAGTCATACCAATTAAGTGATTTAACTTCTAAAGCTCACTGCTTGTGAATGCTTTTTACTTCTTTAGATTAAGATCTTCTCTTTACTTAGATTATTATTGTGTTCTTCTTCATCAAACAGCTACTAATGCATAAATAATAAAGAGACAAGAGACACAGAATATAGGCGATCAGCCAGGACCAAAACCTCTCCACCTTGAGAGGAAAACCCAAATGAATTATTCTTCCTTACAGAGACTTCAATTAACGAATACCAAGACCAAGACCCTTGACCTATATAACCTCTCCAAGACCAAGTCTCAAATCTTCTTATTTTGACCTCTTCTTCTTCCTTGAGTCAACAATGGTCAAACTGCGTGCTTCTTCCTCTTTCTCGGCTACCCTTTAGATCTCGACTTCCTTTCTCAACTCCTTGAATCAGACCTACAACTTTTCAGTCCTACTTCAGAAGCCCTAGTTGGAGTACTTGACTCAGTTAGATATTTTGAATTCCTTTGCTCTAGATGGAGGCTTCTTCTATGGTAATGTGGCTTGGGTATCACCCTAACTTTCTCCGTGTTCTGACCTTCAATTGTTACTGCAATATCTCAGCTCCTTCTACAACACCTATACCTCGCACGTGTGAACAGTATCAACCCAAAACAAATCAGAAATAAAATAAGGGTCTTCAAACTTTGACATTGACTCAATGAACTTTATGACTTGATGACTAACCCTAAAGACTCACAAGGGTAGTCTTAACCATAAAATAAAATTCCTTGATCATGAAGCCCATGAATAAGCATTACAAAAATTATTTTATTTTCTTATTTACATCAATTACATAAAACCATAATTACACATGTCAATATGAAGACCAAACTTAGTCACACTTTTCAACACTATAGGGGGTATCCACTGCTATAAACCACACAACATACTCTCATCCCCTGGAGCCCTGAGCAGTTATGAACAAAAATCAATCAAAGGCAAAAGGCATATGAAGAAGGGTGGAAAAACAAAGGCCAAGGTAACTCGTGTACCACGATTTTCTCCCTCCTACACTCATATACCCAAGTGTAGGCTTCCCTTTATCATAGCTACCCTTAGACCATAACATGGGTCTGGATGATTTCCCTGATCCCCACTATGTTCCATCACTTTATCATTTGTCACCTACCACTTGAGGGATGTGCCTTGGACATGTCACCCCCTTCAAAGGATGAACCCACCTAATAGGGTCCTTGGTTAACCCCCCTATTAAGCCTGGAGATACTTGTACATACCAAAGCACACTCTGGAAGGGCATGCCACAATGAAGTGCCCCATTGATTCCATGACTTGTAAGCACTTTTACTTGATTATCTAATGATTTGTTGTATTAGTGGGCAAGGGGACGTATTGGATCTTATGCAGGATTGCAAGTGGGTTTCCATTTGGGGCTTGGTCTCCCTATATGGGGTCCTAGCACTCTAGAGGGTCCCATTGGCACTTGTAAAGTGAGCATTGAGAGCCATGGGTTTCCACCATAGCAAAGAGTACTTCATGGATCCCCAATACCACTCATTGATTACTCTTGTTCCACCTTTTGGATGAGGATAATGCATTAGGTTCAGCAAGTCTAGTCGGCTCCATACTTGCACCTTACACTAGGTAGATGTTACAGGGTCCAGACGATGTCTCTCACTGCAGAGTGAGGGCTTACATCATCATACTAGCCCTTATAGATGGTCTACAGGAACTTTCGATCCACTTGGAGACCCATGAGGATGTCCTTGTGCCCGCACACCCACTTGGAAACACCACAAGTTCTTGCTTGGAAAACAAGGGTCCAACCCCCTGTATACTATGTTGGCAGTCCATTTTCACATCATGGCACTCCTTGGACTTCATTAGGCTTCTTCAAAGGCCCAACGACTCATTATGTTGATCATTCTACCCTCTTGAGAGACTTTACTTTATGTTATTGAGCTATTTGTTGGGCTTGTCACCAAAAGTATTGTTACTATCCACATTATTTTATTTTAGGGGCATTATTAGTCCAAATTAAGACATTTGAATTCATTAGAGATTGTATAAATAGAAGTGAGGTGATTCATTTTCATCATCGTCACTTGGATTTGGGTCTTAGTAGCTTTTGAGAATTCGCTTTTGGAGGAGGATTTTGGATATTATGGATGAATTTTGATGGTTGGATATCTCTCTCCTGTCTTGGAGCTTCATTATTGGCATAATTTGGTGATTGGATATACTCTTTTACACATGTAAATGCTCTTTTCATGTCTATTCTGGTTCTTTTCTTTAATATATGAATGTTGCTAGGATTTTTGCTATGCTATGTCTGAAATTTATTGCTTTTCTTATGCGAAATTGTGGAAATTTAATCCCTTGTAGTGATGCATCATCTCATGTATCATGTGTGAAAAGAGAAATGTTCCTGGAGATTGTTTCTATTGAGCACATCTTGATAAGTCATCAATTATTGCAAATTGAAGTATCAATTCTTCGAACAGTTGCTCTCATGCCCTAATTGGCATGTGAAGACTTGAAGTTGTCTCAAAGGCTCCTTGATTGTGTGTAGTTCCTCTAAATCATAAATTTCATCTTGACTCCATCTTCCCCAAAGGATAAGGCAATGATCCTTCCATAGGTGATCATTTTCAAAGAGGATTTCTCTCACCTTCCCCTCTTTTTCTATGCATAGCCTACATAGGTCACCGAGGGGATCATTTTTCTTATGATTTAGCCATCAAAGAATTTGATCTCTTGCCCACAATTGCGTTGGTGTATCCTCTAGAGGCCCTACAAGTTTCACGAAATTCCGACGATAGGATCTTGAGATATTCCAAGCCCTGGTTTGAAGATCGATCCTTGCCCTTGGTTTCCCATTGGCTAGTAACCTCATTAGGATCATAGCATTAAATCATCAAAAGAAGATTCTTTCTTTGATCCTCTTCCCTTCCCTAATTAGGTCGAGTACATCCTTAGTTGATCAACTCCATATCCTTGACCTAATTTTGGGTCCACTTGGCCCTTTGTGGTCCCACAATTTGTTGACTCCAATTCCAAAAAGACCACTTAGAAGCCAAGCATTCATAAGGCCTTTTGAGTCTAGGGGCTTCCTTGATAAGACATATTCTCAAACCCTAACCTCAAAAGCCCTCTCAGCCCTTCCTAGAGAGCTTATCACGATTGCTTCCTAAGCAAGAAAACCATAAAATTGAGTCTCTCTTCTGAATAGGCCTTAGGAATCACTCCTCATCCTCTTATTGACCTATTTATCTAGTGATTCCCTTTTATACCGGGTCTCCTCCCATTGTTGAAAGTCCGTAAAGAGTGGGGAGCCTTAGCTGAAGTGACAGTGAGTTATCGCTACATTGTTGCCCTTGACCTAGTAGTTTCCCTTTAGGATCCCCTCCAAAGACCCCTGCTAGTTTGAGTGGTAACATTTTTGGCATCGTTGCCAGGGACACGAGACATGTGTTTTGTTCCCCATATGGCATATTGAGATATCATTATTGGCAACTCCAATGGAAGAACAAAGCCCTAGTTCTTTATTGAACTTCAAAGTTAATGCTTGTAGGGTGAAGCAAGCATCGATCAAGGCATTTTAATTCACCCTGGCAACTCCATTTTAGTCCTAATATGCAAAATCGTGAAAAATGGATCATTGTCAAAAAGAGATTAATCTTGGATCTACATTTGCAAAACCTAATGATCAAGACCTTCAAGAATCGCAAAAGAATGTGGACAAACATGTTGATTTTTATGAAGATATATTGCAGAACACGGATAAAGAATTCATGCTCAGATTTCATGGGACAACACAAAAGCAACTCTACATTATAATGTGTACCTATGAGAAAGATCATAATCATCTCTTTGAATTTGCTGGTTGAAATTGTGCTTTTAACATTTTGACTGAGCTTATCAATGAAAAATATTACAATCAATCACAAAGCCCCATAGAATGTAAGCAGTTGGGTGATCATGGTGACCTTGAAGAAAATCCAAGTGGGAAGGTTCATCATGTTCAAGAATCTAGGGCACCTGAGTTATAATGAGATTCTTCTAGAAATGATAACAATTTGTAAAGTACATTTACTTTTCTTGCTAACACAATCTTCTTCTTATTATTATTAGTATTCGCTTACTTCATCAAACAATTACCAAAATACAAGAGATAAGAACACAAGATGTTGGCTAACAGCTAGGGCAAAACCTCTCTCTCTTAGAGAGGAAAACCCTTTCTAAAATTTCTCTTATTGAAGCTTTTATTGATAAATGCCAAACCCTAGACCCTTGACAAGAAGATCCTCTAAGCACAAGTCAAGCCCTTGTCCTTCTTCTTCCAACACTCCGTCCTCTTTCCAGCACTTTGTTCTTCTTCCAGCCACTGATAGAAACCCTAGTTATGCTTGCACTAGAAGAGATATTTTTTCTTTTCTCCTTAGTAGACTCGTTCCCTTATGAAGAATGCCTTATCCCTCTTACAATCGAGCTCTTCCTTGAGATATAGTTGCAGGTCTAATGTAACCGCAGTGTGACCCTATTTCTTCACACATGCTAGTGGATTCCTTCAAGAAACTGATGTTAGATTGCTCTCCTTCCTTCGTTTGTGTGGTCTTCTTCTTCGCTTGAGTGAGAAGCCTAATAGGCACTCCTTTCTTAGCCCAACCAACAAACTTTTGTGACTGTAATAGGAGGGTTGTTATGACAGCAGAGAGAGCCTCCTTTTCTTCGCATGTTTGACTGTACTTGGCCCTAAGACAACCCTATTAACTTCGGTTTTCTTCGTTCCTTATGCGCTGCACTAGAGGCTCCTTCGTTGTCCTTTTTCGTACCCTATACTTGTCCTTTTCCTTCGCTGATTTTAGAGGTGAATTGCATTGCTTTGGAGGGGTGGAATAACCCTTATATATAGAGGTTTGCTCCTTTAGGTTGACTTGCGGTCAGCTTGACTTCTATGCTTCGGATTGCTTCCTTTTGTGATGTCGTTGCATGGAGGAGGCTTGTGACTTGGCTTGGAGGTATTTCTTGGACTCTCATACATAAATATACATGGTGTAACATGCCCTTAAGGGTCTTCAACATTTATTTTGACTCTTTGACTTCCCTATAGCACTTTGACATGTGCTAGACTTATGCAATGAGCAAGAAACTCATTGATATAAATACCAAAATTAATATTTCTTTTCTTTTATAAATACAAAGATCAAAATCACATTTATGAAGACTGAACGTAGTTACACTTCAACACATCATGAAAGTGAGGAATATATGGACGAATGGGATCAATCTAAAGAAGATCGTAATGGAGACCTTAAGGATATAAATTTAAGGATTGAGAATGCCCATGACATGAGTGAAAGCCCTATTGAAGTCCATGAGGATGAACACAATGATGTAGGGACCTTCACTCAGGAAATAGGGTTTGAAGATATAAATATTGTAGCTCCCTCTGAAGATGACATTTCTAATTTCTTCTACATTAATGAGGGAAGACGGGATATGGGCAACCATCGTTTTGACAGTGACCCTATTTATGATACTCACAAGGAAAATGAGCTTGAAATTGACTCTCCTTTTCTCTAGGACATTACTCATAATGATATGACTATTCACACCATTAAAAGGGAGGGTCGTTGTTTCCCCATGCATGAAGAAGGTTTATTGGAAATAGCGAGTCCCATTTATGATATTGACGATGACACTAACAAAGGCTTTGTTTTCCCATGCCTTCTCCAAGGTCCCAATGGCATAGCTACCTTATCAACAAACCCTCACCTTGGCCATTCTCACATTGTCACAACTATTGATGATCCCTTTCCCTCTCTTAGGCATGATGCTGAGGAGGAGCTATCGATTATATGTGCCCTTCCTTCCCCCTCATACCTTCAAGATTGTGAGATCATCATGAGCAACTTGCCTCTTGTGCCATCCTATGCCATCAGTCTCCCTTTCCTCCCAATCATGACCTTATGGTGCCAATAAAGCATGATATTAATGATGCGGACCATAATGGGGATGATATGTCTGAGGTTGTTATCCATAGAAAGTTCATAAGCTTAATTGTTGATATCTCTATCTGTTGGTTGGGAGAAAGGACCTCGTGGAATAGATTGCATCCCTTGGCTCCCTCCTCCCTCGTGGTGCTCCATGCATGGTCATTTCATTTTCCCACCTCCCGCCCTTATGACTTTCCACGTTGTCATTCCTACCCCTACCTTTGGATCTGTTGCATGAGTAAGCAGAATGGAAGTTGTTTTCAAATTGACTAGATGTGTTGGTTACATTGGGTCTATGATTACACATAGTATTTGGGTGATGTAACATGCATGTTAGGGTAGAATTCATTCCATGTTGATTTTCTCATTAGAACTAACATCATATGATATTTTCATGATAGATTACATGCACTTAGATTCAATTTGCAATTTACTTTCTTCTCGATTTTCATGGCCTAATACTAATGATGGGTGATCATAAGACACCACAAAAAACATCATGACATGTGTGCTTGGTCTTTGATATGTGCAGGTAACAGGTCTGTAGTACCAAGAGATTGATGGTGATATCATGACCTCCCATTCGAATAGCTTCATGCGCCTCTCTGAGAGCTCATTTCCCAGTTGGAGCCAAATGTTACCCATATGAAAATTCAGAATCCTCGAATCACTACTATAGCAACTAATTATATTTCTCCTACTGTATCAAGTTATTTACAGTATTATATGGTAAACATTGAAATAAATACAATTGTGGCCTTCACAACTTAAATAATATGCAGAAACAAGAACTGAACAAGAAAGAAATAGCACACACAAGTGACACTGTTGTTTTTGGAAAAATGTCCCTAGAAAAACCAAATGTGGGAAAACTGGTGCAGCAACTGAGGGTTTGAATTATTAGGCAATAATTTATGAGTACAATTCTTCGAATGCCCAAACTAGCAATCTTATACAGAGATCTAACTAGACAAAAAGATAGTGAGATGATCTCACCCTGTCACTGGGAAATCTGGCACTGATCTGTGTTGGAGATGATCCTCTATGTTGTCTCTACGCAGTCTCTGTGCAGTACTACATCACACCCATGCAGTTACTACGTCATCGTTGTTGGAACTGCGTTGCACCTCCTCTCAATAACACCCCAGCTCCGGCACTAGATCCCGATTGTTCCCCAATAGGATATAGACTCCCTGTAAAGCTCCGCATTGCCACAACATAGCTTTGTGCTACCTCTGTGTGGCCCAGCGCTGCCTCTCCGAACTACTCTCTGCGCTCTCTGCTTTGCACTCTCCGGATTAGGAAAACTTCCTCCAGAAAATTATCCCTGCCCCTCACTGCAAGAAATCTCCTCGATCACCTTCTCCTGCAACTGTTATGCTGCTCTCTTGAAAAAATCAATCTCTGATCTCTCACCCGATGTGTTTTCCAAAAGCCCATCAAGCCTCTTCTTATAATCTTCTCATTGATCAATCAACGGCCCAGATTAGATTCTAATCAATGGCTCAGATCATTTTGACTTGATCGTCATCTTCTTCTAGAAGTTTCACCACTAGTTTAATTAATACCCTTTAATTATTTTAATTTCCTAAGTTTAGAATTAGGCATCCATTAAAAATAATTAATTATTTTAATAAAACTGTCTCCGGGTGGGATTTCCCAAAACAATTTCTCGATATTCTCGAATACATGTGTCCTAGCCTCCCTGCAAATTTTGAGGCTTAGAGCACATTCAATGCTACCAAAAATCGACACTCGCTCTTAGCGAGGAATGTGCTCTAGTAATGCAACTTGTTGAAGCATCACTCTCACTCTGTAACATCTCCCTATGCGTTGCTAATGTTTGACATCACTGTTGATTTCTAGTAGCATCAGATGTGCTCTAAGCCTCAAAGTTTGCAGTGAGGCTAGGACACATGTATTCCAAAATACTCAAAAATCATTTGGGGAAATTCCACTCAGAGAAGGTTTTATTAAAATAATTAATTATTTTTAATGGCCGCCTAAGTCTAAACTTAGGAAATTAAAATAATTAAAGGGTTTTAATTAAACTGTGAAAATTTGGAAGACCCAAATTTCTATTGCAACAACTGGTTAAGTTTCTTCTATTTTTTAAATCACTGAACAAAGTATTTACAGCATCCTACAACAAATATCGAAACTAATACACTACAGCCTTCACCAATTAAATTAAATGCGGAAACAAGTATTTGAGCAAGAAAGAAATACACAACATATGATATCGTCATTTTTGGACAAATGTCCCTGGAGGAACCCAATGCGGGAAAATCGGTGCAGCAGCTGAAGGTTTACATTATTAAACAATAGTTTTCTGAATACAATCTCTGGATGCCTTACTGGCTTATCCAATACAAAGAATCTGACTGACAGAAGATTAGTGAGAAATACCTCACACAATCACTGACAATCCGACATTGATCTAGGCCTTGAATGACTAGCCCCACGCTGGCTCTGCACAACTACTGCGTCAGCCTATACAGTTTTGCATCAACCTCTCTGGGCATTTGTGTCACCTCTTCCCAGACCTCTTGATGTCTAGAGCTTCATTCCTCTGGCTCTCCGATCTCACACCCCGACTTCTGGCTCCAGAACTCGACTTCCTAGCTGAATTTTGGACTCCCTCTAAAGCTCTGTGCTCCCTCTGTGTGGCCCTATGTGACTCTTTTGGATCTCTCTCTGCTTCCTCTGTGATGTATTTCTAGATCAGGAAACTTTCCAACCGGAACTATCCCTGCCCCTCACTGCAAGAAATAACTTCAATCTTCTCTCTAGCGATTACTATGTTGCACTCTCTGAGAAATTTGATCTCTTGATCTCTCTCCGATGTGTTTTCCAAATGCCCATCGAAGTCCTTCTTATAATCCTTAAGTTGAGTAATCAACAGCCCAAACTAGATTCTAATCAATGGCTCAAATCATTTGGACTCTATCTCTGTCTTCTTCTAGAAGTTTCACCCTCAATTTGATTAATACACTTTAATTATTTTAATTTCCTAAATTTAGACTTAGGCACCCATTAAAAATAACTAATTATTTTAATAAAATTGTCTCTGGGTGGAATTTCCCAAAATGATTTCTGGGTGATGTGGAATATGTTGAATTTCCACGACCTTGGATCTAGGATAGAGTCTCAAATCACTGACGCTACCAAACCAAGAGTCTCAACCATAAACTACTTTGCATAGTGGAAAATCTAAACCAGTAAATCACACAATCCACAATGAACACAATTTTAAACAAAATTGTACAATGATGTCCAATCACCAATCTTCGTTATATTAATCCAAACTGACAAATACAACAGTCTATGGTTACAAGATACAATTACAAACTCGGTTGCAGCACTTCTTGTTGTATCTTGTCTTGTCGGTCCGTCGCACCCGTTCTGCTCAACTTCGGGAGGGCTGCCCTCTAACACTGTTGCACGTCCTTCTGCACGGTGTACTTGGTTTGATCCAATCTGCTCCTTTGGGTTGGCCAATACCCAAGCTCCAATCTGCTAGGCTAGCAACAACTTTTGTCCACCAAGGTGTTGCACTTTGGCACCGTCCTTCACCCAAACTTCAGATGCTCTTTGTCCTTCAAGATAGCTTGTCAAGGGCTCCTTTGGGTAGCTAACATGCTACCCTCCAATAGTGCTATGACACCCAATCCTGTCATTGCTGGATCTGCTCCTAAGAAGACACTTTCCCTCCCCAGAATGTCTTCCACTTGTCTCTAATAGTCTACTCCAATTTTGGTCAATACTTGACCCAATACACATCCAAAATTCTGTTGTTTGCACCTCGCTACACTATTGTCACTATGACCACTGGTTAGGGCACAACCACGAGCCTTTAACCCTTTGTACAATCAGCAACTTGAGCCTCTAAAGGTTGCAGATCGCCTTGGAGAACCTCCGCCCATGCTACACTCCTTTGTTAAAGCCAAGTCCACTCTTACCAGCCCTTAACTTAGGCCCAGCTGTGTGCTATGGCCTGCGGCCTAACACAACAGCCTTGATGTAGCTGTGGCCTCCTCTAAAACAAGTCTAGACAACCTTTAAACAGCAACCCCATGCTCCTTCTTCCTGCAGCCTTCACTGCCCAACAACCCGCAATAGAAGCATCCCTTAAAGCACCAAAAATAGTCCTTAAAGGACCTCGTTGTCACCTATAGCAAGACGTCCTCCATGTTGTCTCCTCAGCCTCCTTCATGCTGCCCTTTAAGCTCCTTTGCGGTGGCAAAACCTTTCCTTCCTCCACCGAAAAAATCAGAGCTCACTTGGTGCGTATTGCTCACACAATGGATGTAAAAATAGCCTCCCATTCGACCTCCTTTTATACTAAAAGGAGCCTCCACAAAATCATATTGAACCGACATCTCTTTTCAGTTTCTCATGTCAGCCTGTTTGATAAACTCATGTCGGCCTACATGAAGAAATTCATAATTCATATGTCAACTTCAAAAATTAATATGTCCCAAATGACAACTCCGATTCGGACGATTTTCGATACGTTGGAATTGTCTTTCCGAGCACTATCATCCTCATCCATCACATGCTGTTTAACCATCATGGCTCTACCTCAAAAACACGATTGGTGCAAAAAACCATTCTTGGGTTCTAAGCCCATAAGCTTCCCTTGTGGCACTTTGTCCTCCAACCCCTGAACCCCAGGGGTTTGGAGTACCTCCCAAGCTACAAAAATTCAACACTCCCTCCCAGCAAGGGAGGTACCTCTGTGCCTCGGAAGTACTTCATCTTCATCATCACTACTAGCAACACTTGCCCAGTTTCTATTACTCACAATAGCAACAATCCCAGAAGCGTGAACTATTCCTCCCTCGGAAGTGTCGTTGTCGCTCGAAGCCTCCTGCTTCTTTTTCTTTCCTGCAACGCTTTCTATTCCTTCCATGGTTCCTTCGTGCCAGATGTGGAAGAACCCTTGCTCCCCACTAGCCATGCGCCCTTCTTGGGTTATAGTTTCTCCCTCTGAGTTTGCAAACTCCCTCTCGAACTTGAACCTTCTGAGCCTCTAGATCCTAGACTTTCTTGGAAACCTTCTTCATGGGAACCTGCAACTGCTCCTTTGAAGCCTGCAACTCCACCTACATTTGCTCCTACTCCTCTGGAACCTGGACCTGCCCCTTCTTCTTTATATGATCCTCAGGTTTTCTACTCAACCTGTAGAGACCATTTTCCCTGACTCCAAGCACAATCCCATCGGACTTAAAGCCTCTAGTCTTGAGTCTTACCTTCCCATCTTGGAACAAGACTTCAAAACCCTTCCTCTCCATCATCGAGATAGAGAGCACATTATACTTGAGTCTCGATACAAACAGTACATCCTGGACCCGCAACATACGTCCTGTCTTCGACCTGAACGGCACCACATCCGATCCCCGTATCTACAACTGAATCTTGTCACCCAACACCATGTGCAGCATCGGGTCCCATTTGGCTAGAGTCTCAAAAACATACTGTGATCCTGTCATATGCTTCGTCGCACCACTGTCCACGTACCATCCATCCTCTTTGATAGTACTTTCTGAGAAATGAGAAATTAGTGAAAGGGCATCCTCTTCTTCTTCCATCTTTGTTTGATGGGTAATAAGGGAGGCTTGCTTCCCTTTTTCTTCTCATCATCTCCTTTCTTCTTCAAACATTTTGACAGATAATGACCCATCTTGCCACAGTGAAAACACTTGATTTTACTCAAGTCCTTCCGCTTACCCTTCCTTTTTGCTAGAAGTGCCACGTCCTCATCTACCTTCTTGGAAGGATGAAGATCCTTCTCTTGCAACTCTACCTGAATGAAGTCATTCCATAGTTTATTCTAGTCTAGTAGCTGCTCCCTGGCAATGATTCCTTTGATGAAGAGTTTCCATTCCTCGATGAACCCTTTCAAGGCAATCCTTACCATCTTTGCATCTGAAAATTTGACCCCAATGGCAACAAGCTCATCTCGAACCTGAGATATCCTTGTTAGATACGAAGTCGTCCTTCACCCTTTATCATCTTAGTGGATTTCAACTTATCCTCCAATACTAGCACCCAATTCTTGTTCTTGTTCTGGAACAAATTCTGAAGAGCCATCCACATCTTCTGTGCATTGTTCTTCCCAGACACATGAGGTATCAAGGGATCATTCACACCATCAAGGATGATCAACCTCGCTTTCGTATCCAAGTCTTCCCATATTTCTATCTCCTTAGGTTCAGATGGCTTCTTGATCTCTTTCTCGGCAAAATCCCAGATCCTGCTGACCTGCAAGACCAACTTAATCCTTTCTTTCTGAGTAGTGTAGTTGGAAAACCCTTTCAACCTGTCTACATACCAGAGACCAACCTGTAACTTTGACATTGTAGTGACTCCTTCATCATAATGTGACCAACTCCCCCTCATGTTGTTCTTCGTTGTGCAAATCTAATTTACTAGCTTTCAAAGTAGCTCAGATATGCTCTGATACCATGTTGAAATTTCGTGACCTTGGATCTAGGTTAGAGTCTTAAATCATTGACGCTACCAAACCAAGAGTCTCAACCATAAACTACTTTGCACAGCGAAAAATCTAAAACAATAAATCATATAATGGACAATGAACACAGTTTTAAACAAAATTGTACAATGATGTACAATCACCAATCTTTGTTATATTAATCCAAACTGATAAATACAACAATCTATGGTTACAAGATACAATGACAAACTTGGTTGCAACATTTCTTGCCATATCTTGTCCTGTCGGTCCGTCACACCCGTTCTGCTCAACTTCAGGAGGGTTTTCCTCTAACACTGTTGCGCATCTTTCTACACAGTGTACTTGGGTTGATCCAATCTGCTCCTCCGGGCTGGCCAATACCCGAGCTCCAACCTATCAGCTAGCAGCAACTTTCGTCTACCAAGGTGTTGCACTTTGGCACAGTCCTTCACCCAACCTTCAGCTACTCTTTGTCCTTCAAGATAGCTTGTCAAGGGCTCCTTTGGGTAGCCAACACGCTACCCTCCACCCAATCCTATCATTGTCGGATCTGCTCCTAGGAAGACACTTTCCCTCCCTGGAATGTCTTCCACTTGGCTCCAACAGTCTGCACCAATTCTGATCCAATTGTGGTCAATACTTGACCCAATACACATCCAAAATTATGTTGTTTGCACCTCGCTACACTGTTGTCAATGTGACCACAGGTTAGGGCACAACCACCAGCCCTTAACCATTTGTACAATCAGCAACTTGAGCCTCTAAAGGCTGTGAATCGCCTTGGAGAACCTCCTCCCATGCAATGCTCCCTTGTTAAAGCCCTGTCCACTCTTAACAACCCTTAACTTAGGCCAACTGTGTGCTATGGCCTGTGGCCTAGCACAACAGCCTTGTTGTGGCCTCCTCTAAAACAAGTCCAGACAACCTTTAAACAGCAACACCATGCTCCTTTTTCCTACAGCCTTCACTACCCAACAACCAGTAATAGAAGCAGCCCTTAAAGCACCAAAAACAGTCCTTAAAGGACCTCGTTGTCACCTACAGCAAGGCGTCCTCCATGCTGTCTCCTCAACCTCCTTCACACTGCCCTTTAAGCTCCTTTACTGTGGCCAAACCTCTCTTTCCTCCACTGAAAAAATCAGAGCTCACTTGGTGTGTATTGCTCACACAATGGATGCAAAAATAGCCTCCCATTTGACCTCTTTTTATACCAAAAGGAGCCTCCACGAAATCATACTGAACTGACATGTCTTTTGAGTTTCTCACGTCGGCCTACATGAATAAATTCATAATTCATATGTCAACTTCAAAATTTAATATCTCCCAAACGACAACTCGGATTCAGACGATTTTCGATGCGTTGGAATCATTTTTCCGAGTGTTATCATCCTCATCCATTACATGCCATGTAACCATCATGGTTCTGCCCCAAAAACACGATTGGTGCAAAAACCCCTTTCTTGGGTTCCAAGCCTACAAACTGCCCTTGTGGTGCTTTGTCCTCCAACCCCTGAACCCCTGGAGCTTGGAGTAACTCCCAAGCTACAAAAATTCAACATAATACATGTGGCCTAGCCTCCCTGCAAATTTTGAGGCTTATAGCACATTCGTGCTATCAGAAATCAACATAAACTGGGGGTGAAACTTCTAGAAGAAGACGAGGATCAAGCCAAAATTATCTGAGCCATTAATTAGACTCTAATTTGGGTCGTTGGTTACTCAACGAAAAGATTATAAGAAGAGGCTTGATGGGCATTTGTAAGACACATCGAGTGAGAGATCAAGGGATCGATTTCTGAAGAGAGTAGCGCATCAGTTGTCAGAGAAGTGATCGAGGTGATTTCTTGCAACAAGGGGCAGAGATAATTTTCCGAAGGAAGTTTTCCTGATCCAGAGAGTCCAAGGCAGAGAGGACAGAAAGACGTCTAGAGAGGCTGACGCAAGGCAACGAAGAGCTAGGTTGTGGTAATGCAAAGCTTCAAAGGGAGTTCGAAATTCTGTTGAGGAATAGTCAGGATCAAGTGTCAGAGCCGAGGTGTGAGACAGGGAGGATAGAGAGCCGAAGTTTCCAGCTAGCAGAGGATCAAAGGAGGTGCAGCATAGTCCCAGCAGGAGTGATGCAGTACTGTGCAGAGGCTCATCTCCAGCGCAGAGCAGTGACGGGGAGAGATCATCTCACTACTATTTGTCAAGTTAGATCTCTGTATAAGATTGCCAGTATGGGCATCCAACGAATTGTACTAAAAAATTACAGCTTAATAATACAAACCCTCAACTACTGCACCGGTTTTCCCACATTGGGTTTTTCTAGGGACATTGGTCCAAAAACAACAGTGTCACTTTTGTGTGTTATTTCCTTCTTGCTCAGATTCTTGTTTCCACATATTATTTAAGTTGTGAAGGCTGCAATTGTATTTATTTCGATGTTTATCATATAATAATGCAAATAACTTGATTCAGTAGGAGAAATATAACAGGTTGTTAAAGTAGTGATTTGGGGATTCCAAATTTTCACATGGAATCAGAGCGTAGGTGAAGCAAGATAGCAGATCAAAAGAGCCCAACACAGAAAAGAAGGAGGGACATCGAAGTGTTGTGTAGGCAACAGATTGAATCCCCAAAGGGATTGCGCAGTCCAAGCCAGGATGGAAAAATTCTCAAGGAAAATCTCTATCTGAGTGAGTTGACAGAGAGGCAAGATTTCCAGATCGAGATTTGTCAGAAGCAGAGGGAGCAATGTAGCAGAAGCTTCAACGTAGAGCAATTTCTGGTGAGACGTAGTTGTCTGCAGTGGTTGTTGGCGCAAAAAAACGTCAGAAGAGGGAAGGAAACACTACTTGAGGGAATTTTCTCCTTAGAGAATTCCTAGCTAGGGAAATTGAATTCTCATTTGTTAAGTAGCAGTAGAGAGGAGCAGATCTACTAACTCCAACAAGGGGTGCATAGGCCATCCCAGCAGTAGCGCAGAGGAGAGAGGAGGTAGTTCGACATTTTGTTGGCAGCGAACGAGTTGAGAGATCAAGATCAGTTGGATGGAGCGTCCAACTATGTGATCTGGAAGGCTAGGATCTCATGCCTTCTGTATGAGCATGATCTCAAGATGTATTTTGATAGTGTGGTAGCTATACATGGTGATGTAGATCCACTCAAGAAGTATAAGGCTGAGATGGCGAAGGCAAGCGGTTGATCCTCGATGGAGTGAGGGATCACGTTGTATGTCACATTGTTGGCAAAGGGACAACGAAAGTGAAGTGGGATGCCTTGGCTATGCTATATCAAGGATCCTCCAAGCAGCGGAAGATGTACTTGGAGGAGAAGCTAAGATCAAAAAGGATGGAGAAAGGTGAACACATTGATCCGTTCCTATCAAAGCTTCAGGAAGTCTGAGATCAGTTGGTAGTTGTAGGATCAACCAAGGTTACTTGGGAGCAAGACTGAAAACGGAGAGTAGGAATGGGAGCAACATTTTCAGAAGCTCCCGGTTTGGGAGCGATTCGGGGAACGATTTTTTATATAATATATATTTTTTATATTTTGATGCATATATGTCAACAAAAGCATGTAGAATGATGAATTACATATAAAAAGCATAAAAAACAGAGATTGAACCATATAACAACAATCGTCTAGAAGTTATAATCTTCATTAACCACATCCACAAGTTAGTAACATAGTAACATACAACATATTGAGTCTCGTGATTCATCAATCTTAAAGCTTCAAGCTTTCAAAATTCAATATATAACATTTATCATCATTGATCACCAAACTTGTACTTGTAAGCTAACTTTAACCATTACAACAAATAATATCTAACATGAAATGAAATGTCATAAAATGAAATGAACTCAAACAACTTTCAACTTTCGCGAAGCATCCTATTCATAATTCCTTACCAAAGAGTTATAATTGCCAACTTAAAACTTCAAAATTAAGTTGTCATATATTATTTACAAAAAATATGATAATAAATATGAAAGAGTCAACAATTATAAAAACTACTAGAAACTAGAAAAGACAAGCAAATCTATTATCTATTGCTAATGCTTGGGCCTCTTGCCGCCACGAGAAATGTATAGTTTTTTAGTCTTGTTGGAAAATCAGGATCTTTGTCATTAATATCACCCTCTAAGCATTAATATCCAAGTGTATCTTTGTCATTACCTTTGGGTTTGTAAAGGGATCTTTGTCATTAATATCACCCTCTAAGCATTAACATAAGATAGAAAAAGCATAGCATGTCAAGTCAAGATTTTGTTTGAGTGATGGGTACATTTTTTTTAGTAGGGTCATGATAGAGGAGTTTGACAACCAATGTCACTAACATCAAGGAACATGGAGGGATTGGTGCTCTTGAATAGTTACAAGTTCCATACCCTAATACATGACAAATTCCAATAGAAACATTGCAATCTGCCCAATCCTAAAACCCTGAAAAACTGCTAAGTTCGCTAGATTTTGAATGAGATCTAAAATTCTACTTTCTCCATATGAAATCCAATGAGGTCAGAACCACTCTCAAACATCTTGAGTCATTTCATGGTAATGTTAAAAATTTAAGTAAAACGATGAAAATGAAGATTAAGGAGAATGTCACTTTTACTTTAAGAATTTAACATTACCATGAATTACATACCCAATACTAGGGCCATAGGCTTAATCATTAAGCTGCCCCACCAAAAAATTATTTGTTTCTTTGAAAAAAAATTGCATTTGGAATGTTACAGCAAAAAAAAATTGCAAAAAAGACTAGGGAGCTCCCCTAATCGCACCCTGAAAACTAGGGAGCATTTTTTTTTAAGGAAGCGTGCTCCCGACTAGCTCTCGAGCGGAGAGCGAATTTGGAGCGGGTTCGTGTGGGGGAGGTGCTCCCTCGCAACCTTGGGATCAACACCTCAGCCTACAGAAATGGTGAGGTTGGCCCTAAATTCAGTCTCAAAAGAATGGCAAGTATTTGTCCAGAGTCTCTTGGGCAGAGAGAGATTGTCTGATTGGGAGGGAATGTGGGCCGCTCTTCAACAAGAAGAGATGAGGTGAGATTTAGTCAAGTGCAAACTTGATGGTAGCAGCGACAGTGGGATGAAGACCGAGGAGGAGGAAGAGAATGCAGCCCTTGCATCGAAGGGGCAGCAGGAGCAGTGGAAGAAGAAGAAAGATGTCTCAAAGATCAAATGTTTCCGGTGTGGTGAATTTGGTCACTATGCTACACAATGTCCTCTCAAGAAGAAGGACAAGGACGAGAAACATGATCTGCGGGCTCACTGCAAAGATTGAGGAAGAGGAGTTCGCCATGATTGCCCAAATACCTCCAGGGGAGAGGTGGGGTGATCTAGTACTGTAGTTTGAAAGAACTATAGATGGGCAGGATCCTTAAGGAGTCCACCTCTTGGATCAATACCTTGCTACAGGAGCTCACATCAAAAGTAACAGGATGGACCAGGGTCAGTTGGTGCACAGGAATCTCGAAGTGACAGCTGCAGTGGCTAGGAGCGCCAGAGTCTGAGCAGCGCAAAGCTAGTGTTGGCAGCAGTGCAACTGGCACAAAGCAGAGTTAGCAACAACGTAGTTGCTTCAGTGACAGCGTAGAGACCAACAGCATTCAGAACTCCAACAGCAAATGCATCACGCTGAACACCCTTTGGTTCAGTGTTTTGGATGCTTTTCCGTTGTTGTTGGAGCAGCAGCAGTAGGAGAGGGTTGCAGTGTTGGCAATGGCAGGGCCAGTAGTAGCACGGATGCAGTATTTGCGCAGTAGTTGGTGGGCAGCGATGTCAGACATCAGCGACGCAGAGGGAGATGTTACAGAGAAGTGTAATGTTTCAGCAAGTTGCATTACTAGAGCACATTCCTCACTAAGAGGGAGTGTTGATTTTTTGTAGCATCATATGTGCTCTAAGCCTCAAAATTTGCAGCGAAGTTAGGACAAATGTATTCCAGAATACCCAGAAATCATTTTGGGAAATTCCACCCGAAGAAGGTTTTATTAAAATAATTAATTATTTTTTAATGGATGCCTAAGCCTAAACTTACGAAATTAAAATAATTAAAGGGTACTAATTAAACTGGGGGTGAAACTTCTAGAAGAAGACGAGGATCAAGCCAAAATGATCTAAGCCATTGATGAGAATCTAATCTGGGCCATTGGTTACTCAACAAGACGACTATAAGAAGAGGCTTTATGGGCATTTGGAAGACACATCGAGTGGAAGATCAAGCAATCGATTTCTGAAGAGAGAAGTGCAACAATTGTCGGAGAAGTGATCGAGGTGATCTCTTGCAACCTATGTCAGAAGGTTCACCGAATTTGAACCTTGAGGTTCGAAATTCGGCGGACCCAAAAAAAAATCAAATCCGTTCAGGTTCGGCGAACCTAATAGTCGAACCTCAAATTCGAACCTCAATGAATTCGAACCTAATAGTCGAACCTCAAATTCGAACCTCAACGAATTTGAACTTGAAGGCGAACCTAAAGACGAAACTGAAACCCAATTTCCTAATTTTTAAAAAAACATTGGGGTTTGAGGTTAGATTTCGGGTTGTTTTTGTCAGTTGCTTTAAGGTTTACGAGAAAAACCATGGGCAGCACATGGTTTTCTCTTATTTTGCTTCCCACCAATTAGTTTCCTGTGGTGGACACTAGTTTGGATTTATTTACCATGGTTGTCGATAGATTTTCACAAGCCAACTTCAGTTTGAGTGTACTCGCTCTGTTGTCCTCGGTTCTGCTGTTGCATGTTGTATTCTTTACAATTTCTTGAATTCAATTTCTAAAAGCTGCTTGTCCCTGCCACCCAGAGCGTGAAGTTAGTAGTGGTCATGATTTGTGGCTCGTGGGTGCTCACTGCTACTCATATAGTTTTATTAATTCATTTTGATTTTTTATTTTATATATATATATATATATATATATATATATTATATATAATATATATTCGAACTTAATGTCGAACCTCATCAGAAAATTCGAATTTGAATCGAACTTAATAGTTTCCGAACTCGAATTCAAACTTGAACCATGTGACATAGCTTGCAGCGAGGGGCAGAGATAATTTTCCGGAGCAAGTTTTCCTAATCCGGAGAGTGGAAGGCAGAGAGCACAAAAAGACGTCAAGAGAGGTTGACGTAGGGCCACGCAGTACTACGTTGTGGCACAGAGCTTCAGAGGGAGTTTGAAATTCTGTTGAGGAACAGTCGGGATCAAGTGTCAGAGACGGGGTGTGAGACCAGGAGGACAAAGGGCTAAAGTTTCCAGCCATAAGAGGATCAGAGGAGGTGTAGCACAGTCCCAGTAGCAGTGACTCAATGACTGTGTGGGTGTGACACGGAACTGCGCAAACACAATGCAAAGGCTCATCTCCAGCGTAGATCAGTGCCAGATTTTCCAGTGACAGGGTGTGAGATCATCTCACTACTTTTTGTCCAGTTAGATCTTTGTATAGGATTGCCAGTTTGGCCATCCAAAGAATTGTACTCAAAAATTACTGCTTAATGATACAAACCCTCAGCTACTGCACCGGTTTTCCCACATTGGGTTTTTCTGGGGACATTGGTCCAAAAACAATAGTGTCACTTGTGTGTGTTATTTCCTTCTTGCTCAGATTCTTGTTTCCACATATTAATTAAGTTGTGAAGGCTGCAGTTGTATTTACTTCGATGTTTACCATATAATACTATAAATAACTTGATTCAGTAGGAGAAATATAATCAGTTGCTGCAGTAGTGATTAAGGGATTCCGAATTTTCACAATCACTGCCAGCCAATTACTGCACAAATGTTGCACCCGTGTTGTTGTTGACTTTGCATGTTGTTTTCAAATGCATCTGCATAGCAACTGTTGTTGTTGCCTTCTGCAACAACTGCAATGGAAAAAGATCCAAAATACTAAACAGGCATTCAGCATGATGCATCTGGTGTTGAAGTTTTGACTACTGCTAGTCTTTGCGCTAACCCTCTAAAGACTCTGCGTTGTTGCTGACTCTACACCGTGCCAACTATACTGCTACCAACTCTACTCTACGTTGCTCAGTCTCTGATGCTCCTAGCCACTGCAATTGTCACTCCGGCATTCCTCTGCACCAACTGACATTGGTCCATCTAGCTACTTCTAATATGCGCTCTCGTAGCTAGGTATTGATCCATTAGGTGGACTTCTCAATGGACCGACCATCTACAATTCTTTCGAACTACAGTACTAGATCAGCCCACCTCTCCCCTAGAGGTATTTGGGCAATCATGGCAAATTCCTCCTCCTCGATCTTTACGGTTGCATCCTGCGGATCATGTTTCTCATCATTGTCCTTCTTCTTGAGAGGACACTACATAGCGTAATGACCAAATTCACCATACCGGAAACATTTAATCTTAGAGACATCCTTCTTCTACCTCTGCTGCTCCCATTGCCCCTTTGATGCAAGGGGTGCATTCTCCTCCTCCTCCTTGGGCTTCGTCCCACTGCTACTATTGCCATCAAGTTTGCATTTGACTAAGTCTCATGTCATCTCTTCCTGTTGAAGAATCTAAGGGCAAAGTAGTGTAGTGTGATTCTTCTTTACTTGATAACAATTTATGGAATACTTTTTAATTTTCCTTATTAGCTTATTCTTCTTCTTCTTCTTATTAGTGCATATGAGTGTACTTCATCACACTGCTACCAAAAACATAAAAACAAGAACACAAGATGTTGGCTCTCTACCAGGGCCAAAACCTCTCTTCTCTTGAGAGGAAAACCCTTCAGTGATTTTTTCTTATTGAAGCTTCTATTTAGCAATGCCAAACCCTAGACCCCTAACAAGAATATCCTCCAAGCACAAGTCAAGCCCTTTCTCCTTTCTGCATTTTGTTCCCCGGCACATAGGCTTCCTTATTCTTGCACTTCGTCCTCCTCCTTTCGCCACTTTGTTCTTCTTTCAACTTGTTTGTAACCTTGTTGTACTTGCTCTAGAGAAGATGCCTTTGATGAGACCCTTTTCCTATGATGATTCCTTTCTTGTCTTCACCAACCAATGAACTTCTAATACTGTAATGGGAGGGTTGTTACGACAGCAAGGACAGCCTCTTTACCTTTGCATGTGTGATTGTTTTCATTGTGGTGCAGGCCTCTTCCTTCTTCGCTTGTGAGAGCTCCTTCTATGCTTGAGTGAGGGGCCTTATAGGCATGCTTAGACTACCCAACTAATGATATTATGTGACTGTAATGATAATCTTGTTATGAACGTAGGAAGAGGCTCTGTTTCTTGCACGTGTGACTATTTTATAGGGTAGAAAACAATCCCTTCATCTTCGGCCTAGATTCTTCTTTGTACACTGCACTAGAGGATCCCTTTCTTGTCACTTGATCACCCTTTTTCTTCCTCGTTTTCTGTGCTAATTTTAGAGCTGTGAATGTGTTGTATTGGAGTGGAGTATGACCCTTATATATAAGTGTTTGCTCCTCCTTTTAGGCTGACTTGAGGTCGACTAGATAACTTGAGGCCAACTTGACTTTTATGCTTCGGATTTCTTCTTTTTAGGATGTCATTGCTTGGAGGATGCTTGTGACTTTGCTTGGAGGTATTCGCTTGACCATAATACATACACATACAAGGTGTAACATGTCCTTAAGGTCCTCAACCCTTTCTTTTGACTATTTGACTCACCTACAACACTTTAACTAGTGTTAGGCCTATTTCAATGAGCAGAAAACTCATTGACATATATTATAAAAATAATATTTCTTTTCTTGAATAAATAAAAATATCAAAAGTACATTTATGAAGACCGAACCTAGTTACATTTCCTTCAACACGGCCCACATCCCTTCCCAATCCGACAATTTCTCTCTACCCAAGGATACTCTGGACAAATACTTGCCATTCTTTTGAGACTAAATTAAGGACCAACCTCACCATCTTTATAGGTTGAGGTGATGACCCTACAGCAGCCAACTGATCTCAAACTTCCTGAAGCTTCGATAGGAATGGATCAATGCGTTCCCCCTTCTGCATCCTCGCAGATCTCATTTTCTCCTCCAAGTACATATTATGTTGCTCAAAGGATCCTTGATACAACGTAGTCAGTCGTCCCTTTGCCAGCAATGTGACATACAACGTGATTCCTCACTTCGTCGAGGATCGACCCGCTCGGCCTTTGTCATCTCAGCCTTGTACTTCTTGTGGACTCACATCTGCAGGTTCAGCTACCACACTATCGACATTGTAGGAATTTACAGGGTAAGTTCCTCAAATAGAACACCAAAGGACACTGCTCACAAACAGATCACAGATCAATACACCAATATTCTTGACATGGTTAAAACCCTCAAAGAGGGAAACAGTGCACGGCCTGAGCCAACAAGGCCACTTCAGGCAATTTATTGATAAAAGAATGAAAATTTACATAAGCTTCTCTCATGAACGGTTACCCTAACAAATGACCCTCCATGCTCTTTAAATAGAGATCATGGACCAATCGGGTGTTAAGCCACGAATCAAGTGTCAGTAATACCGAGGAGAGAATGAACCGTCGGATCACTTCATGTCTAGAACATATCATGACAGTCGGATTGTAAGTTACAAATGTACATAGTAAAGAAACACACTTTACCTAGCTCTACACTAGACCAAGTTATACTTAACTATTTCCTATGTGTAGGAATATCCTAACATCCCCCCTTAAGAACAATTTGGGATAGGATTGAAGGATGTACAAATATGACAATAGGAGAAGGAAGGAGGCATTAGAGCCTATCCCCCATTAGTGGCAACTTCCTGAACTCCAACCATAAATCGAAGTTTAGTAAACTGCACCTCTGTGAGAACCTTTGTAAAGATGTCTGCAACTTGATCATCAATTGAACAATATTGTACTTCAAGAACATGGTCATGAATGAGCTTTCCGATGAAGTGCATGTGTAGTTCAATGTGTTTCTTGCGCTGATGTTGGGCCGGATCTTTGCATAGTTGAATGGCATTTTAGTTATCACAACAAAGTGTAGTCAGATGTTGCTGTTGAAATCCAAACTCTAACAAGATCTGACGAAGCCACAGGGCTTCGTTACTAGCTTCTACGGCACCACAATACTCTACTTCTGCTGAAGAAAGAGATATGGCACTTTGTTTCTTGCAAGCCCATGTAATAGCTCCAAAACCAAGAGTGAAGACATTACCTGCAATAGACTTCCAATCATCAGGGTCACCAGCCCAATCAGAATCAGTAAAACCAACCCATAGAGGAGATGCTTCTGCACTGTAATGAATCCCAAACTGAATTATACCTCGAACATAATGAAGTATTCTTTTAGCTGCTTTCCAATGACTTTCATGTGGGTTTTGCATAAACCGACCAATAAGGCCAACAGCAAAGGAAAGGTCGGGACGAGTATGGGTCAAATACAAAAGTTTTCCTACAAGTTGACGGTATAAGGTAGCATCAAATTCAGAGGAGGTACAAGTGACTAAAAGTTTGGCTCCAAACTAAAAGGGAGAAGGGGCTAGCTTACAGTCTTCAATGTGAAAGTGGCGTAGAAGATCAAAGGCATTCTTAGACTGGGAAAGGGAAATACCTTTCTTGGATTGCAAGGCTTGAAAACCAAGAAAATAATGCAAGTGTCCTAAGTCAGTCATTTCAAACTTTTTTTTAAGGTTTAACTTCACATGGTTTATAAGGTTGGGATCACTGCCAGTAAGGATAAGATCATCAACATAAAGAACGAGAATGATAAGAGACTTACCCACTTTCTTCGTGTAGACAATATTATCAGAATGGCACCTAGAAAAGCTAGTATCTAAAAGAAAGCTATCCATTTTGCCATACCAAGCCCAAGGGGCTTGCTTGAGACCATAAAGGGATTTCTTAAGCTGACATACAAGGCTGGAGTCTGGTTGTATAAAGCCTGGAGGTTGTTCCATATAGATTTCTCCATGCAAGTACCAATGCAAGATAGCAGATTTAACATCCATCTGATGGACTTCCCATTTGAAATAGGCGGCAAGAGAAAGAACAAGGCGGATAGAGTTCATTTTGGCAACAGGGGAGAAAGTTTCAATATAATCAATGCCTTCAACTTGTCAAAAACCCTTAGCAACAAGACGAACTTTATGTTATTCAACTTTTCCATCTAGTCCAAACTTGGTTCTGTAAACCCATTTACATCTAACAAGTTTTCTTCCCTTTGGAAGAGGAACAAGATCCCATGTATCATTTGCCAATAATAAACAATATTCTTCATTCATAGTTGTGTCCCAATCTAGATGGCCTGGAGCTTCTGCAAAGGTGTCAGGATCATGATTCACTGAAGCTTGAGCTAGTAAAGAAGAGGCTCTATCAAACTAAGAACATGTACGTCGCCGATTTGTAGGATCACCTACAAGAGCACCTGTTGCATCCCGAGTAGCATGGACCCATTTTGGAAGCTAGGGCGCTGAAGGAGGATCCTGAGAAGGTGGGGGAGGATTGTCATCTTCACGGTCATCATCTGCAGAAGAAATGTTTTCAGAAGTAGAAGGGATAGAGAGAGGTGGCATATCCGCTGAACTACACTCATAGGCTGGTATATTTTCAACAAACTTTACATCTCTTCTAATGATAACATTTTTGGACTTAAGTGGAATAAGTTTATATCCTTTGACATCTTCAGAATGTCCAACAAAAATACATTTTTCACTCTTAGATTCTAAAGCTTTATGTTTCTCATCTAGAATATGGGCCCATCCTTCACTTCTAAAAACACAAAAGTGACTTACATCTAGTTGAATTGAGCTCCATGCTTCTTCTAGAGTGATATTCTTTAACACCTTAGTAGGAGTACAATTTACTATGTGATTTGCACAGTTTATTGCTTTTGCCCAAAAATTAAGACTAAGTCCTTTAGATTGAAGCATACAATTAGCCATTTCTTTTAAGGTGTGATTCTTCCTTTCAGCTACACCTTTTCGTTGTGGAGTATATGGAACAATATGTAGCATTTGAATTCCATTCTCAATGCAAAAGTTGATGAATTTGTTGTTAATATATTCTCTGCCATTATCAGATCTTAGCTTAAGAACTTGATGTCCAAATTGTTTTTCAACAAAGGCCTTAAAGGCCAAGAACATGTTAAATACTTCACTCTTGAGTTTTAAGAAGTATACCCAAGTGCGTCTAGAGAAATCATCAATGAAAGTAAAGAAATACTTGTAACCAGAGAATGAAACAACTGGAAGTGGACCACATAAATCACTATGCACAAGCTATAAAGGGGCTGAGGCGTGCCAAGAGGCATGTTTTTCAAGAGTTACCCGATGATGTTTTCCGAATACACATCCGGAACAAACACCATCTCTGCAAGATACCATTGGAAGATATGTTACCATATTTTCTTTACATAGATTTTGAAGGGAGCGATAGTTTAAGTGACCAAATCGCTCATGCCAAAGTTTGCTCACTTCATCATTATGAGCAACAAATACCGAGGGAATATTTAAGAACCAAAGTTGTTAAACTTATACAACCTTATAGAATCACCAGCAATGCCAGTAGCTAAAATCTGTCTAGGATCTCTTGGGCCCTTAATTACAACATCGTGAGGTGAAAATTCAACAATTTTACCTTCACCTAAATGAGTTATCTGATATGCAGATAGAGGGTTGTAGGATAAGGTTGGAACGCATAAAACATCATTAAATTGACCATTGTCTAGATGAACAGTTCCAGTCCCTACAACACTGAGAGATATACCATCACCAACATATATATTTTTGGTGTTACAATCATTTAAAGAAGAAAACATGGCTTTGTTTTTGGCCATGTGAAAAGAAGCTCTAGAATCAATGAGCCACTCATGAGGATGAGAAGAAGAAGATACATTTAGTGCATAACCAGACCGAGATGCTTGACAACCACATGCAGAAAGTGTTATTCCTGAAGATGAAGTTGAAGTTGAAGAGTGCTTCAAATGGATGTTATGCTTCTTCATTGTTGTTTCCAAGGCTTCCATCTTCTTAAAGCATTTGGATTCTAAGTGGCCATCTCAATTACAAAAGTAGCAATGTCTATCAGTCTTCTTCCCTTTGTTTTTATTTGCCTTATCATTTTGTTGAAATGATTTTTCATTTTGACACTGAAATTACTTAAGCCCCTTGTTTGGTTTAGGACCATTCTTTTTAGGATACTGCTTCTTAGGATTCTTTGAATTTGGTTGTTGTTAGGCAGCTAAGGCTTTCTTAGAAGAGCTTCCAAGATTAAGAAGACCAAGATATAAGAGTTTTTCTTGTTCTCTTATTAAAGAATCACAAAAGGCATCAAAAGAGGGGGACTTGTAGTCTTGTCCTTGAGAAATAAAGGCTTCTGTTGTAGAATGGAAGGTGGAAAAAAACACAGAATAGGTTGGTCCCAACTTAGTAAGAATGGAATAGATAAGGCTACCATCTTCTTTCTTAACCTTAACACCTTCCAAGAGAAGTCTAAGGGTTTTGAACTTGGACAAAAAGTCTTCAAGGGAAGAAAAATTATTGGGGTCCAATGTAAGCAACTCATTTTCGAGTTGATGGCATCTAATTTCATTTTTAATTCCAAAAACTTTAGTGAGTTGTTTCATTGCTTCATTAGGTGATGTTATCATTGCTATAATTAAAGAAAGCAGTACCTAACATGCCCCTGGAAAAATCGGAAGTAGTTAGAGCCGTAGTTATACGCACCTGTAAAGAATTTGAACGTGACAATGGAATGATGATACGAGTATCAAGTTCTGCGATATGGAATCTAAGGTCTGGAGAAATAGACATCCCTATCAACCCACGTGCTTGCTCTTGCCTATTTTCCCATTTGACTACCTTATCTTCATCTTGAGGTTTGGTTTCTTGGCCTGAGGCTATTATGTAAAGACCTTTACTTGTAAGTAAATCCACAATGTAGGACCACCATTGGAAGTAGTTGGTGTTGTCAAGAATAACTTGGCATGGACTTTCCATTTTAACAGAAACTGAAGTTGTAGATGCTGAAACTAAGTGTTCTAATGAAAAGATCTCGAAAAATTGGGCTGATTAAAAAAAATGGCTCTAAAAATGGCTTCCAAATGAAGAAGTTATGGCTTTTTGAAGAAAAGTTGTTGAAGATGATGATGAAATGCTTGAATATGTGGAAATGAATGATAATGTTATATTTAAAAAAATCCCCATGCCCCGCCCCCCTTTTCCAAACTTAATCTAATTAGCTCAAAAAAAAAATATGTGACTTGCTCTTTTAAATAAGTGAAAGTCACTTTTACAATGGTACTTTATGAGCTACCCACTAAATTGTAACTTAAATAAAAGATAAAGAGACTTTAGAATTATAAGTGACTCACTTTTTATAATAGATGAGAACACTTTTACATAAAGTAACTTTAAAACATAAGTTACATGTGCTTTTTAAACAAATAACTCAACAAAAAGAAAAACTTGAACTCAAGACCTCTATTCTCATAAAGTAACTTTGGACAAAGTGAGCTAGTTTAAAAGGTAAGTAATTTTTGAAAAAGAGGAAGGGGTTTTTTTTTAGTCACTTAAGCTTTGGGGTGCGTGCTTACTTGAAAAAACTCTTTTTTGCCTACAAAACAAAAACCACAAAACCCAACATAGACATACAAAAAAAAAACCTTACGGCTTGAAGTTAGTTTTAATCAAAAACTAAATAATTTCCTCAATGTTTCTGATTTTCCGAGATCACATCAAGGCGCGGCAGAAAAGAGCATATGCATGAGAAAAATCCTTCCTTTTTGTTTCTGATTTGCCCAAATCGCACAGAGTTACGGGGTAAGGAGCATAAGCAGAAATGAAAGGTATAGATCAGATAATAAAAAACAGAGAGCTAAATAAACCGAAATAAACAGAGAGATAAATAGTTAGAACTGCAAATAAAGACAGTATACCTCCAGATCTTAAAAATGACATAGCTGGGCTACGAAAACCTTTTCGCGTGAAACGAAAGGGGTTCCTCACTAGAACAGATGCCTTTAACACAATAGAGCAGTGCTCTTGGCCCGATAGCAGTCAGAAACAGTAGATCTAGGAAATGACAGTTGGATGCAGTTGTACTGGCTTCAGATTTGGATCACCACTGAATGCGGCCCTCAAATAGCTCTAATACCATGTAGGAATTTACAGGGTAAGTTCTTCAGATAGAACACCAAAGGACACCGCCCACAAACAGATCACAGATCAATACACTAGTGTTCTTGACGTGGTTAAAACCCTCAAAGAGGGAAACAGTCCATGGCCTGAGCCAACGCAGCCACTTGAAGCAATTTATTAATAAAAGAATGAAAATTTACATAAGCTTCTCTCATGAACGGTTACCCTACAAATGGCGCTCCATGCTCTTCAAATAGAGTTCATGGACCAATCGGGAGTTAAGCCACAGATCAAGTGTCGGTAATACCGAAGAGAGAATGAATGGTCGGATCACTTCATATCTAGAACATATCGTGGCCGTCGAATTGTAAGTTACAAATGCACATAGCAAAGAAACACACTTTACCTAACTCTACACTAGACCAAGTTATACTTAACTATTTCCTATGTGTCAAAATATCCTAACAAACATAGGCTTTGAGATCATGCTCATCCAGAAGGCAGAAGATCCTAGCTTTCCAAATCACATAGTTGGATGCTCTGTCCAACCGATCTTGATCTCTCAGCCCACTAGCTGCCATCTCTGCCAACAAAATGTCGAACTACCTCCTCTCTTCTTTGTGTTGTTGCTAGGCTGCCCTACACATTCCCTGCTAGAGTTAGTAGATCTGCTCCTCTCTACTACTGCTCAGCAACTGAGAAATCGAATTCCCTGGCTAGGAATTCTCTAAGGAAGAAATGCCCTCAAAAAGTGTCTCCTTCCCTCTTCTGACGTTTTTCTACCCCAGCAACTATTGCAGAGAACTGCGTCTCACCTGAAGATTACTCTACGCGGAATTTGTTGCTACGTTGCTCCGTCTGCCACTGACAAATCATGAACTAGAAATCTTACCTCTCTGTCAACTCACTCAGAGAGATTTTCCTCGAGAATCTTGCCCTCCTGGCCTAGACTACGCAATACCTCTAGGGATTCGATTTGTTGCCTACGCAGCACTTCGATCTCCCTTCTTCTCTTCAACGTTGGGCTCTTTCTGTCTGTTCTCTTGCTTCACTTGCACTCTGATACCATGTGAAAATTCGGAATCCCTGAATCACTACTGCAGCAATTGATTATATTTCTCCTATTGAATCAAGTTATTTACAGTATTATACAGTAAACATCCAAATAAATACAACTGCAGCCTTCACAACTTAAATAATATGCGGAACAAGAATTGTGTAATGTTCCAAACTAGGAAAAATAGTGTTATGCAAAGCAAACAATAAAAACAACACCATAAAATTGAAACATTCAATGCACACCCATAAAATGTCCAGGAATGACCAACAGTTGCGCCATTTTATTATAATCTAGGAGAAAAGTACAATAATTTGGAAGTGGTGCACCTAGGCTTATCTCAATGGCAAGTATGATCAAGGCTAGGTGGTAATATGTCAAGCCTAGATGGCACAAATAATTGTTGCAATGATGCCCTGTGTTGCCCTTGTGAAACTGTGCAAAGATGTTGCTGGAAACACCACCTCCAATGCTCAGAAAATTATAGGAAATTAACCCCACCCTCTCCACCAAATACCCAGAATAACCCACGACAGAATTGGCCAAATGTTGACCTCAGAATTTTGGCTCAAATTCCCCTTAGCTCCTCTAACAGCTGGCTGAGTTGGGACCCCTGTTTGACTCCTTAGATCTGCCCAGAAAATTCTGTAAAATTAGGAGTGTTATCCTTGCCGAAAACCCAGAAAAACCCAGAAAGGGTTTCCCTTGGTTCCAACCTTAAAAAGTTGACCCTTCATAGCTTGGCCCTCCTCCATTTTGAATTTTGTTGTTGTGACTGATCATGTCAATCTCTACTCTCCCAACTCTAGCAATCCTCCTCAAATGGCCCTCCAAATGATCTCCCAGCTCCAAACTTCTCCAGATGGTGCTGCCCTAAAGAGTCTCCACTCCAATGACTGCGTAGTCATAAAGGAGATGACACAGTCCTGCATGTGATGAAATGACAGCTGCGTGTAGGATGGCTCTCTTTTCTGTCGCTGCCCTCTATACTCTTGAAAATGATGAAGCATGATCATGTCTCCCCAACTTCTCGGAGTGTCTCACGCTTGTGACTACGCAATCCCTGCGCTGTTGTTACTCCCCCTCCTGCTAGTACTCGACTAACAATTCTTGCTACGGACTAAGATGAAGAAGAACTCCCTTCTAAGGCTAATACTCGAAGTCCAACGAAGCAAGGGTTGAGATCTCCACTCGGAGACACTCATGTGCTAAACAGCACAGTAACCCAGCTAAGCAGCTGGAGAAACTAGGATTGAGTTCAATATGTCAAAAGATAAGATGCTAAAATGAGGACAATTGCCTTCCTTATATAAATTTCGTGGAGCACATTCCCCTCCATTTTCCCTCCATCATGGGTCCCTCACTTAACCATCAATTTCCCCTCCATGCAAATCGAACTAGGGAATACGTATTCTTCAAGTGTGGGTGGCCCCCACATTCAAATTAACCACATCGAAATAACTTCTACTAAGTCTAGCCTCCTAATAAAATCGAATGGGCCCCATCACCTCCAAAATCGGCCCCAAAATGTAGAAATTAATCTTGTTCCAAAATAATTTAGAAAGGGACATCACAAACTAAGCAAGAAAGAAATAGCACACACAAGTGACACCGTTGTTTTTGGAAAAATGTCCCTAGAATAACCCAATGGGGGAAAATCGGTGCAACAGCTAAGGGTTTCAATTATCATGCAGCAATTTCTCAGTACAATTCTTCGAAGCCCAAACTGGTAATCCTATACAAAGATCTAACTCAACAAAAAGATAGTGAGATGATCTCACCCTATCACTAGGAAATATGACACTGATCTATGCTGGAGATGAGCCTCTGCGCAGTACTGCATCACACCCACGCAGTGACTACATCACTGATGTTGGGACTGTGTTGCACCTCCTCTTAGTCCTCTGCTCAATGGAAACTTCGGCCCTCTAACCTCCCGGTCTCACACCTTGGCTCCGGCACTAGATCCCAACTATTCCCTAGCAGAAATACAAACTCCCTCTAAAGCTCTGCACTACCACAGCGTCGCTCTATGTTGCCTCAGTGTGGCCCAGCGCTGCCTCTCCGAACTACTCTCTGCCCTTTCTACCTTGCACTCTCTGGATCAAGAAAACTTCCCCTGGAAAATTATCCCTGCGCCTCACTGCAATAAATCTCCTTGATCACCTTCTCTGGCAACTGTTGCGCTGCTCTCTTAAGAAAATCAATCTATGATCTCTCATCCAATGTGTTTTCCAAATACCATCAAGCCTCTTCTTATAATCATCTCGTTGATTAGTCAAAGGCCAAGATTAGATTATAATCAATGGCTCCGATCATTTTGACTTGATCCTCGTCTTCTTTTAGAAGTTTCACCCCTAGTTTAATTAATACCCTTTAATTATTTCAATTTCCTAAGTTTAGACTTAGGCATCCATTAAAAATAATTAATTATTTTAATAAAACTATCTCCAGGTAGAATTTCCCAAAACGATTTCTAGGTATTATGGAATACATGTGTCATAGCCTCCCTACAAATATTGAGGCTTACAGCACATCCGGTGCTACCATGATGGGTTCCTCAGCCGGCAAGCCCTTGCAGCCACCGGATAGATCCATCATCTCCACCACTTGAGCTAGCCAAGTGATTTCTCACCCATCTATTATGATTGTATGTTTGAAGGTGGGCCTCTCGACCCCAAAGGCATGGCCTTTCATTGGTATAGTTGAATAATTTTCCTTACTTGTCATGGGCACTTTTGGGTATGAAGATGTGCGGGGGGTTCGATAGAAAAAGTAGGCTAGGTTTGTGATCATCTCTTAAGCTTGATTTGGTGTTTAGCCTTTTATCCTAGTCTTGTTGGATCTCCTTTACTAGGCACTAGCTTTAGGGTTGGCACTACATGGGAAATCCCAATTTTGGTTGCATGGTCTTGCTTCTTGACACCATATACATCGCTACCTTCCACTCATTTTAGCCCCATTCATCTCTTTTCCCATCTGGGCCCACATGTGTCCACTGGGTCCACATAGGGTTAGCCTTCCCCCTCCCCTTGTCCACACCTTGGGTCGGGCTTGGAACGATGCTTAGAGGTTGATGCAACCAAAAAGAAAAGAAAAAGCATAGTTGGCCACTCTCAATAGGAAATGTACCACAAAATGGAAAAAATGGTCGAGACATACAAATTTAGCACATGGGCAAAAGCCAAACATGAGCCCTACACCTTATCCATGGCCATCACCTTGGTTCATATGGGCCCTTGATGAACCCCCTCGATCATGAAAGAACCCATGATTGTCCCAACCCCTTGTGGGAAATGAAATACTCCACCGTTAGGCGGTATCCACTGTTATATACGACACAACATGCTCTCATCTCCTAGAGCCCCAAGCAGTTATGAATAAAAATCAATCGAAGGCAAAAGGTGCATGAAGAAGGGTGGAAAAACAAAGGTCGGCGTAACTCGTGTACCACAATTTGCTCCCTCCTACACTCATATACCCAAGTGTGGGCTTCCATTTATCATATCTATCCGTAGATCATAACAGGTGGTTTGGATGATTCCCCTGATCCCCACTCCATTCCATCACTTTATCATTTGCCACCTACCACTGGAGGGATGTACCTTGGACATGTCACCCCCTTTAAATTATGAAACCACCTAATAGGGTCCTTGGTTAACCCGTTTATTGAGCTTGGAGACACTTGTACATGCCAAAGCCCGCTATGGAAGGGCATGCCTCCATGAAGTGCTCCATTGATTCCATGACTCTTAAGCTCTTTTACTTGATTATTCTAATGATTTGTTATATTGGAGGGCAAGGGGACACATTGGATCTTATGCAAAATTTTAGTTAGGCTCCATTTGGGACTTTGTCTCCCTATACGTGGTCCTAACACTCCAGAGGGCCACATTGGTTCTTGTAGGATGAGCGTTGAGAGCCATAGGCCTCCACCATAGCAGAGAGTACTTCATGGATCCCTAGTACCATTCACTAATTGCTCGTGTTCCACCTTTTGGATGAGGATGATGCGTCTAGTTCACCATGCCCAATCGATCCATACTTGCACCTTACACTTGGCAGATGTTCCAAGCTCTAGAGGATGTCTCCCACTACAGAGGGAGGGCTTACATCATCATCCTAGCCCTTACAGATGGTTTACAAGCACTTTCGATCCACTTGGAGACCCATGAGGATGTCATTGTGCCCTCATACCCACTTGGGAGCACCACAGGTTCTTGCTTGGAACACAAGGGGCCAACCCCTTGTCTACTATGTTGGGAGTCCATTTTCACATCATGGCACCCCTTGAACTTCAATAGGCTTCTTCAAAGGCCCAACGACTCATTATGTTGATTGTTTGCCCTCTTGAGAGGCTTATCTCTATGTTAATGAGCTATTTGGTGGGTTTGTCACCAAAAGTATTGTTATTATGCACATTAATTTATTTTAGGGGCATTATTAGTCCAAATTAGGCCATTTGAATTCATTAGAGATTGTATAAATACAAGTGAGGTGATTCATTTTCATCATCATCACTTGGATTTGGGTCTTAGTAGTTTTTTGAGAATTTTGCATTCTCTTTCGGAGGAGGATTTTGGATGTTATGGATGAATTTTGATGTTTGGATATCTCTCTTGTCTTGGAGCTTCATTATTGGCATAATTTGGTGATTGGATATACTCTTTTACACATGTAAGTGCTCTTTTCATGTCTATTCTTTTTATTTTCTTTAATACATGAATCTTGTTGGGATTTTCGCTATACTAAGTCTGCAATTTATTGCTTTTCTTATGCGAAATTGTGGAAATTTAATCCTTTCTAGGGTTGCATCATCTCATGTATCATGTGTGAAAAGGGTGAATTTTCCTAGAGATTGTTTCTATTGAGCATATCTTGATAAGGCATCAATTTGATAAGGCATCAATTATTGCAAATTGAAATATAAACTCTTCTAGTAGCTGCTCTCATGCCTTAATTGCCATGCAAAGTTGTCTAGAAGGCTCCTTGATTGCATGTAGTTCCTCTAAATCATAAATTTCGTCTTGTCTCCATCTTTCCCAAAGGTAAGGCATTGATCCTTCCATAGGTAATCATTTTCAGAGAGAATTTCTCTCACCTTCCCCTGTTTTTCTAGGTCTACACTCCATTGGTCACCTGGGGCATCATTTTTCTTACGATTTAGCCATCAAAAGGATTCAATCTCTTGCCCACAACTGCGTTGGTGTGTCCTCTAGACTCTAGAGGCCCTACAAGTTTCACGAAATTCCAACTATGGGATCATGAGATATTCCATGCCCTAGCTCAAAGGTTGATTCTTGCCCTTCGTTTCCTATTGGCTAGTGATCTCATTAGGATCATAGCATTAAATCATCAAAAGAAGATTCTTTCTTTGATCCTCTTCCCTTCCCTAATTAGCTCAAGTACATCCTTGATTGGTCAACTCCATATCCTTGACCTAATTTTTGGTCCACTTGGTCCTTTGTAGTCTCACAATTTGTTGACTCCAATTCCACAACGACCACATGGAAGCCAAGCATTCATAAGGCCTTTTGAGTCTAGGGGCTTCCTTGATAAGACATATTCTCAAACCCTAACCTCAAAAGCCCTCTCAGCCCTTCCTAGAGAGCTTATCACCTTGCTTCCTAAGCAAGAAAACCATATAATTGAGTCTCTCTTGTGAATAGGCGTTAGGAATCACTCCTCATCCTCTTATTGACATATTCATCTAATGATTCCCTTTTATACCGAGTCTCCTCCCATCGGTGAAAATCCATAAAGAACAGGGAGCCTTAATTGAGGTTACAGTGGCATATCGCTCCATTATTTGCTTTCACCTTGTAGTTGCCCTTTAGGATCCCCTCCAAGGACCCCTGCTAGTTTGAGCGGTAATAGCCTTCATCATTGGTTGGACAACTTAATAAGGGCTCATGTCCACTAGAGGAGCATTATGACACCCTACACGAGAAGCATTGAGAGCAATGGGACTCCTACCACTTGTAGAGCATCATTCCATTTAATGGGCACCTATAGCACCCCAAAAGTTTGCACTTTGCCCTACATTATTCAAGGGATAATGCACTTGGACCAGTGTGCCCCAGTCATCTTAGCAGTGATCATATGGTTTGGCAGTTGTTGATGGGCCTGAGCCCACCAGAGGATCATATTGACACCCCTAGGGAATGTGTTAAGAGCCATGGGGTTCCATCATGTGTTAGAACATCATTGCATGCCATGGGCACCATCAATACCTTCGGCAATTTGTTCATTGTCCCACATTATTCACGAGATGATGCACTTAGACCAGTGTGCCTTTGCCAGCTTAGTATGATTATGGCAATTGATCCAAGGCCCAAAGGAGGTTTGTCTAACCTTTGAGACTTGGGAGGGAAGGCACCATAATCAGAGCCCTCATTTGGGGTAGTGTACAGGTCTTTCTTTCATCCGGAGACCCATGAGACTAGTATTTGTGCCCCAAACCCACTTTGGGGCCCCACATAGAGTATTGCATGTAGACCAAGTGGCGACCCCCTTATTCGAGATTTATAAATCCCTCTCTCACATCTTGGCACAAAGAGGACTCAACATGGCCATCCAACAACCCTACATTAGCATGATGTCACCGTTTTGGCTAGCTCTTGGATGGTTGATTCACAACTTATCACAAATACTTGGTCAACTTGTAACCAAGGCCTTTATTTTGCACATTTTTATGATGTTACGGACTTTAGAATAGAACTTCGACCTTTAAGGTCTCCTATAAATGGAACTCGCTCTCATTGTGAGAGATCATCATCATCACTTGGGATTTTCGTCCCTCTTAGGAAAATTCACACTTTTTCTCTTGGATGTTTTGGAGTATCTTGGATGCACTATGATATTTGGAGCTGATTTTTTATCTTGTCTTGGAATTACGTCTCGAAAATGGATGGATATATTGCATGGCTATTTTGTAAGTGCTCTTGTTGATGAAATCTTTCTTTGCAAATTGTCTAATTTATGTAATTGTTGCAACTAGAGTAAATGCTATTGTGCCCTAATTTCGTTGAAGATACTTTTGAAAGCTATTTGGTTGGCTCTTGCATATGTTATTTATGGTATAGCATGTAATAAATGTTCCTAGTGATGAAATGTTATTTTTCTTCATGAAACTCCATATTCTAATAGTAGGTAATTATTGAAAGGTGGTGGCTAGGGCATCATATTTTAACCTCCATGAGGATAAATTTGGCTTATCTAATGCATCTAGAACTCCATTAACCCAAGGGATAAGCCACAGGCCTAAGTTGTTTGGTGATCAACTCCTCTTTTCTCCATCTTTTCTCCTCCTTAAATTTCCGCTGCTCATTTCATAGGATGGCTAGCTAGGGCATCAAGCGAAATCTATTAGAGAGGGAATTTTCAGATTTTGTGAGGACAAGACTCTTCTTTGAGGTCTTGTCTAGAGGACCTCCAATTTTGGTTGTTTTCTCGCAGTGATCCATTCATAAAGTCTCGTGCCCTAGAAGGGAAACCTAGCTTGTATTTCCTAGGATAGATGGTTTTCTTGAGGGTTGTATGAGCATAGTATTCATGGGAATAAATATCAAGAAACCCTTTCTCTTGCCTTGCCTTGACCTAGTGAGTACCTTGGAAGAATTTCTTCCCTCGATTATTCACAAAACCCTTGGCCTAGCACAAGTCTTTCTTAGGTCTCTCAAAGAGAGCGAAGAGCCTTTTGGAAGTGTTAAATAATCACATAGAGCTTCTTTAAGAGGTCCTATCTCATCTCCTAGAGTCTTGACCTTAGGAATATCTATTATTATCATCGCACCTAAAAAACCCTATGTCTTGATCTCTTCATCATAAAGCTTTTCTTGGAGAGTGTGTTAGCTTCCTTGAAGCATTGAGCCATTGTTGAATAGGCTTGGCGGAATCACTCCATACCTAAATCATTGATCTATCCATTCTAAGTGATTCCCTTCCCACTGATGCTCCTCCCATTGGTAAAAGTCCATCAAGAGTAGGGGACTCTCACTAAAGTGACATGGGTCATTGTCCTGTTGTTGTCCCTTAAGTTTCCCCTTCCTTAGGGCCCTACTAGATTGTGTGCTAGCAGGCATTAAGGCTATGGTAGGCTGAAACATGAACATATAGAGTCTCCCATGCTGGACTCCAATAGTCTAGCAAAAGTGATACTGGATCCCCTGGGATACATGAGTAGTTGTCCATCTCGAAACACCACCACATATCCCCTGTCCTCAATACTGGAAACTGAAATCAGATTCTTATTCAGCCTTGGAACATATAGGAACTTTGTCATTTTCAAGGGAGGTTGTTGTTGAAAATTGGGGTAGTTATGGACAAGTTTCCCCATAGAAACCCTAAGACCCCAAGACGAGCTTGTCTCACCCCAAAGGAGAATTCAAATTGATAAAAGATATATTATTGTGCACTCCTCTCATTATTATTAATGTGGCAAGAAATTTGAGCAAATTTGACTTAAGAATTTCCCTTAAAATTCAACAAGTCAGCTTGGCTCTTTTCAATCACCAATTCGATCATGTGAATGTATATAAATATGTGATATGAGAAATTCGACCACATATTGTCAACGAAGATCAAGAGTGCAAAACTCTGAGTCAAATTCCTATAACTCGCATCACTTCTGAAGCTCATATTATCTATTGGTTCCTTGACATCTATCATCTAGCTTGTGGATCATACTTACAACTATTTGGCACAAATATATCCTGTGGCTCGTGGATCGTATTTATAACTCTATGGCACGAATATATCATGTGGCTCATGGGTCGTATTGATAACTCTGTGGCACAAATATATCTTGTGGCTCGTGGATCATATTTATAACTCTATGGCACGAATGTACCAGTAGCTCATGGATCATATCTACACTCTATGGACACATTGATATTCCTATGGCGTCAAATATGTTTGTGGCATCGCATATGTTTGTGGTACGCATCATACACAGTGACAGTGGCATCGCATATGTTTTTGGTATGCATTATACACAGTGACAGTGGCATCGCATATGTTTGTGGTCAGTGGTATCACATATATCTACGGCACGCACAATACATAGTGGCATCGCATATGTCTATGGTACGCATCATACACAGTGACAGTGGCATCGCATATGTCTGTGGTCAGTGGTATCGCATATGTCTGTGGCATGCACAATGTACAATGGCATCGCATATGTCTATGGTCAGTGGTATCGCGTATGTCTATGGCATGCACAACACACAATGGCATGGCATATGTTTGTGGTACGCATCATACATAGTGACAATGGCATCGCATATACATAGTGGTATCACATCTCTTATGTGGCATCGTATTTGTATATGGTTCGTATTACTATACTCAGTATGCTCTGTAACATCATCGTTGTATGGCTTGTATTACATATCATTGTGGCACCACATCTCTGAATATTCTCTTGCATCATCGTTATATTTTATGGTTTTACCTACACAGTGCCATCACATTACTATGAGGCTCGACATTATATAGTGACTTGCTCATCTGTGGTTTGCTATTCTTTGCGGTTTGCATTATGATGTATGCACAGTGAGCTAGACATGAGATAGTGATCTTTGTTATTGTAGTAAACATTGATATAACCTACATGACAGTAACCTAATCTTGACTTGGAGACATGACAGTAATATATATATATATCAAAGACCTTTGATATAACAATAACCCTATGACATGTGACAGTGAGAAAGTGATCTGTGTCACTGTCATGATTTACATGATAATGACATAAGACAGACGTACCTATGCTTGTGAGAATATTGACAATAACATATGACAGTGACTTGGATCTACAGACATGAACCTAAGTAACCGTGATACAATGATCTTGTTGACAGTGAAACAGTGATCCTTGATATGACAGTGATAATGATGTACTTTGTGCTCATATGACAGCGCGATATGAAGCCTTGTGCTTGCCTCTCTAAAATACTAGTCTGTTGTTGAGCTGGCCCTAGGTGGCCTAATGTGATTGATAACAAATGCCTTATGTCTCATGATGTATGTACATTGTATCTCAGCTAAACATTTGATGAATATCTAAAGAAGAAGAATCTAGTTGGGTTTTCCCCTTGTGGGATTTTGCCCTAGTCTCTGACCTAAATTCTGGTGTCTTTATTGTGCATGCTTTTCTTCAATCGCTTTTTACTGTTTTGTTGCATTGTTGTTGTTTATTGTTCTCTCTACATAGTTGCTAATGATGATATGATGTTATGGGTTGAATGTTATATGAAGATATTGAAAAGGTTTAGAAGTGCAATTATCTACAGTAGAGAACAATCTAGCCCTAAAAATTAACGACTATGACACCCTTTGAAAGGATACAGTCACTACACCTGTTGCTCTGACAATGGAATCATCTACAAGCACCACCTGGAAATCTATACCAATCTCTGTAAGACCTGTAAAGTGCTCTTTGACTCCTGTCATATGGTCAAAAGCTCCACTGTCTACAAACCAGACATTACAAGATGTAACACTAGTGGCAAGACTCACCACTAAGGAAAACATTGTGTCAAATTTAGTGGCAAATCATCCACCTCGCCTAATGCTACAACACCCTATCAACCCCACTCAACCTATCCTCCACCCACAAACTAGTAGCCATCTAACCCTCTCAACCAACACAACTTCTCAACATTGAAAATGCGCAAACACTCTCCCTCTCAACCACAAATCTCTGGCTATAAAACTTCTTTTATGCTTGTCAGTCACATTTTATCAGCTATCTTGGTGCTCTGATACCATGTAAAAAATTTGTCTCATGTAACCCCACTCGGTTTCAAGTTTTTTTCACATCAAGTATAATGCCAAAACCCCATTGTTCATTGCTGAGATCAAAATTTGAATATAAATGCAATTAAAACAGTAGAAGCTACCACTACCTTTTCACAAATCAATTGATAAATTTCATGAGCATGAACAAAATTTAGACACTGCTATTTGGTCAATTAGACCTTGAAAAAACCTCGAAGGGAAAACTAGTAGGAAAAGGATTTTTATTTGATTTTTCGCAAAGAAATTTAAAGCATTAATTACACAACATGGGTAGTTATCTCCCTCCTAGAAATTCAAGCTAGTTCCTTGAAAACCATGTTGTTATATGGAAATCAATGCCACAATCCAACACCTTTTCCATTGAAATTCATGCCATTGTCCATACTTCAAACCCTCGAATTTTGTGCCATAGTTCAACACTTTTGACCTGTTACCGCTCAAACTAGCAAACATCCTAGGAGGGGATCCTAAAAGGAGAAATACTAGGTCAAGGGCAACAATGGAGCAATAGCCCATTGTCACCTTAGCTAAAGCTCCCTGCTCTTTACAGACTTTTATCGATGGGAGGAGACCTGGTAATAGAGGGAATCACTAGAAGGATGAACCAATGAAGAGATAAGGAGCGATTCCTAAGGCCTATTCATAAGGGAGACTCAATTGTATGGTTTACTTGCTCGAGATGCAAGGTGTAAGGCTCTCTAAGAAGGGCCAAGGGGATTTCAAGGGCTAGGGTTTGTGAATAAGACCTGCAAAAGGAGACACCTAGTCCTAGAAATCCTTGTGAAAACTTGGTTTCCAAGTGGTATTTTTTGGAATTGGAGTTATAAAGTTCTGGGACTGTTGTCGTACAGATTGTCACAACAACGCTCAGACTGGGCGCTGTCACCCTTATCCCCGATCTCTCCGTTTAAGCTTGTCTCTCGCGGCTAAGGGGGGTAGACCCTATGGGGGAATAGATAACCAACTATGGACCAACTGGGTTGGGAGACACAAGGAGAAACAAGCACTTAATTGATTTTATAAGTTAATAGACTAGTGCTTTTTGAAATAAATGATTAAACGATTATTTATCAAATGCTGCAGAAATATGAACTAATTAACAACCATTTACCATCAAATAACTCATACAAAGATTAACTTTTACCATATGCAAGATAATCGATAAATGCTCGATGGCTTAACAATATTCCAGCAATTAAAATTCGGAAGATTAAATGCTTTAAATAACCACGTAACTTTAAATGCTAACCAGCTACCATTTTCATATAGCTAATCTCCAAATGAACATTTAAGCATGTTTAACCACATAAAAATGATAAATATTAATCCCACATCAAAGATCTGATAGCCTTAGCAAAATACACCAAAATTTGGAAATGTGACAAAATATGCTAAGACTAAATGCGACACAAAAATATTTCAGAAAAATGATTTTTTATATATATTTTTATCATATATTATAGTAATTATTAATTAAATGAAAATAAACATAAACTCCAAATAATCTAATCTAAAACCCATTAAAGAAATCCCTATATATAATTATTATTTATATATATATATATATATTATTATATTATATATATATATTATATAATTATATATATTATTTTCTTAAGCTTGGAAAATGAAATAAAAAAACTAAAATCTAAATAAATCTAAAACTAAATCAAATTAAAATCTAAACAAAAAGAAACTTTTTGCGTTTTTTATAATTTTCTAATTTTTATGATTTTGATATTGTTTATTAAATAAAATAAATCTAATTCTAAAATTGAACTACATAAAAAGTCTAACTCTAATCAAGATTTAATCAAACATAAATCCTAACTAAACAAAACTAATATTATCAAAATCTAAACTGAATGAAAAATCGCATTTCTAATTATTATCAAAAATTAAACAAAACAAAATGACATGAGACAAATCTAAAAGCTAAAGCCAAAATTACGTTGTTGACTAAGATGAAGTTATATAGAAATAAAATACGCTAACTCATAAAATCTAACGATGCTAACCCTAAGGAGGAAAATTTCTAAACTAGTAATGAAAAACTAAATTTGATCTAAATCCTAACTACACAATGGTTACATGAAATCTAAATGATGCCAAACAAAATATTTAACAACGAATGTTTTGAGTTTTGTTGTGTTTTTAGGTACGCGTGAGGAGCTGAAACCTGTTTGACTGAGGACGACAACGTGGGATGCAACGTTTGAAGATGCAGTTGTAATGAAGGGTTTAGGAACTTGGACGGAGGAAGAAAGGCTACCAGCGTGTGGAAGGAGGAACGATGAAGCATAACCGAACAACTGCGGATGGGGACGTGAAGGAGATTATGGCAGCGTGTTGGTGACGGCTGCGTATGACGAAGAGAGAGGAAGCCAATAAACATGGGCAGCGTATGAGGAGGTTGGGCAGACGTAGGTAGAGATATTTCAAATGCTTGCAATTTGCAGGTGTAAACTCGAGCTGAGCGTGGAAATAGTGCAGGAATGGCAGCGGTGGCAGCGTTTCTTGACAACGTAGGCTACAGTGAAGAGCAAGAAGCTGCAGTTGAGGCAGAAATGTGGACTGCTTCTTTTGTATATGTGCAGGTGTGCGGGTTTTGAGGGACATGTGAGCTGGATGGAGCAATTTATACGCTGAAAAACAAGGCTGCGCAAAGAAGAGTTGACGGCTGATGCATGGAGGATGAGGACTAATTGGCTTTATACAGCAGCATAGATAGAATGGAGCTGATTGCCACAGGATAGCATGTTGAGTGGAAGGATTCACAGAGGTCCAAGGTACGGATTTGGGTTGCAGATCCGTGGGGCTGTGTGATTTTACACAAATAAATAAAAAAAATTCTGAAATTTTTCAGTAAAATGAAACCCTGAGTAGTAGACAGCTTTGATAAACCCTCAAATTTCCTCAAAAGATTTTGAGAATCCGTTAAAGATTATCCCTGCTGGAAACCCTGAAAAACTTTTAAAGTCTATACCTGCAGCCTGCAATGGCAAAAACAAAAAACCCAGAAGTAAAATGTGCCAGCAAACAAAACTGAAAACCCTAAAAGCAGCCCTACAAAAAAAAGAAAAAAAAATTACAATATTATGACTATAACAGCCAAATTTGTCAGTAATCCACAATAATATTTTCAGAATTTCAGATTTACTATGAGATACTTTAGAAATCTCTCACGCATTCAAAAATAAATTTAAATGATAGACCCAAAATCAAAACTCGTTGGGCTCTACAAGAGAATGTTTTTCGGGAGTTGGCTGATTCAGCCTAGAACTTCCCCAAACGTCGTTAATCTTCTCAATCTGGATTTCCTACACAATTCACTTCAGCTATTAATAAAGAGGGGAAAAACAATACTAAATTCCAAATCCAATGGAGATACCTGCCATTTTTTCCAGAAATTCTACTACTTTTAAAACCCTAGTGAGTGAACAAGATACCTGTGTTCAATATCACTCTTCACCAAGCTATTACTAATGGCTGAAAATAAAATTATGCTAAAAATAAAACAGCGTACAGCACTTCAAAAGAGTAACACCAGCAAAATTTCAACCCCAAAGTCTTTCTTTATTGCACCAGAAAAAATTTACAAGAGAGCTTTTTTCAGCACAAGACTCACAGATCGAATGATCTCAAATGACCCCTAGCACCCTATTTAAAGGAAAAATCCCCAACAGCTAGTTCAAGTGATCCATGTCAAAGTGATCTCGACCGTCGATGAGGATCAAGATATCTTTTAATCTCATCTGCCAAAATTTTAATAAATTAAAAGTTAAAATTTTGCATTTGTTTTCTCAAAATTTCAACTTATTTTATTTTAATTATTTATTTATATTTTTTTATTATTTTTAATTTTTTAATTTTATATTGTTTTCATCTATCATTTGATTTTTTAATTTTCTTAATTTTTTAATTTTTATTTTTGGATCCTCGAACTTAGCCTTTGGAAATATCACCTAGGACCTAGGACTTAGGACTCATGAGGGGATTAAAACATTTTCTAACCCTCAAGACACTTTACATCATGGCTTTTACAATTTTACATCTCAAAGAGGAAAACCCCATTTGACATAGACCCTCATAGACCACCCAATTCTGCAACTAAATATAATCTAGCACATCAACACACTAGGATTCCCTCAAGATTTTAATGACAAAATTCATTCCGGCTTTGGGGTTAGGCTGAAGGAAAACTCTGCCGATCATGGATCGATGAGACAAAAAACCTTCCGAAATGTAGATTATCACTAAAAAATTAGGTCCACCTAGGCAATTTACATACATGACTCATATCTGCTAAGATTATTTACAATTTTCACATGCAGACTGGGTTTACAACATAACACGATCAGGTTGACGATGGAATTCGAATGACACATCGCTGAAGTGCTATCCCTTTTGAAAAAAAAGGGGGTGTACTGCTATGGGTAGTTGACACGTATTGGTCAACATCTGGCTCTACTTGGGAACACGTTGTTGCACTGTAGGAATGTGAGAATCCAGAATCTACACCCATGCAACACACAACCAAAAATAAGTAGCATCCATCCATAAAATCATCATATAGCATTAAGCACATGAAAGATATAAGGTCTTCATTTATTAACTATCTAGTAACAAGGAAAGTAAAAGATAAATATAATCCTAAAACAGAAATAAAATGTTGAAATGACAAGGAGTAAGGTTAGAAATACAATACAAAGGATGCCCCATGGCATCAAATATCATCTTTGAAGAACAGCTTGAGCATTTGGCCATTTGTAGGTAGATCAAGTGGTTCGCCATCCAATCTGCTCAAGTGGAATGAGTTTGGTCTAGCTATATCTCGAATGATGTACGGTCCTAACCACAAACTGTCAAACTTCTTATGTTTTCCTGGTTTTTCATTCTTGCAATCCCAAAGAAGCACCATATCTCCCAAAGTAGTAGACAGCTTTGATAAACCCTCAAATTTCCTCAAAAGATTTTGAGAATCCGTTAAAGATTATCCCTGCTGAAAACCCTGAAAAACTTTTAAAGTCTATACCTGCAGCCTGCAATGGCAAAAACAAAAAACCCAGAAGTAAAATGTGCCAGCAAACAAAACTGAAAACCCTAAAAGCAGCCCTACAAAAAAAAAGAAAAAAAAATTACAATATTATGACTATAACAGCCAGATTTGTCAGTAATCCACAATAATATTTTCAGAATTTCAGATTTACTATGAGATACTTTAGAAATCTCTCACGCATTCAAAAATAAATTTAAATGATAGACCCAAAATCGAAACTCGTTGGGCTCTACAAGAGAATGTTTTTCGGGAGTTGGCTGATTCAGCCTAGAACTTCCCCAAACGTCGTTAATCTTCTCAATCTGGATTTCCTACACAATTCACTTCAGCTATTAATAAAGAGGGGAAAAACAATACTAAATTCCAAATCCAATGGAGATACCTGCCATTTTTTCCAGAAATTCTACTACTTTTAAAACCCTAGTGAGTGAACAAGATACTTGTGTTCAATATCACTCTTCACCAAGCTACTACTAATGGCTGAAAATAAAATTATGCTAAAAATAAAACAGCGTACAGCACTTCAAAAGAGTAACACCAGCAAAATTTCAACCCCAAAGTATTCCTCCACCCAAGGCGATCCTTCATAAGGCAATGCGTAGTGGCTTTTAGTCTAAGAGCCCTTTTCTTACGAGCAACTAAATGGTTAGGACATGCAAGATTCATCAAGTAATAAACAATGTCCTTGTACCACTCATGCTCTCCTAATCTTTGCAACTCCGGCGAAGATAAATCGCTAAGACAAAACAAACCAAGAGTCTTTTCGTTACTTTTAGTCAACATTTGAGCCAAACTCTGGCCTTTAACTAGCTTGGTGGTTCTGATCTCTAAATCATATTCTTGTATTTTAGTAACCCACCTAGCGCGAGTCCCTAAGCAACCGGTTTGAGTTAATATATCTTTAATAGCAGAATGTGGGACGAAAGCAATGATTTTAGAATAACCCACATAAGTTTTGAAGTGCTTAAGAGACTTGACCAAGGCATAAGCTTGCTTTTCCATGGTATTTTACTTGAATTCGGAATTTTGAAGCGCTCTACTCATGAAAGCAATAGGTTGCTCGTGATCATCTTTATTCTTTTGTAACAGGACACTAGCAATGGTATCTTCGGAAGCGAAAGAAAAAATCATGAAATCCTTGGAATAATCGAGACTAACTAAGACAGGAGCTCTTGCAATAGCGCATTTGATTTCTTGAAAAGCCTTTTTGTCGTCTTCTTGCCAAAAAAATTTACATCTTTCTTCAGAAGACTTTGAATAGGCTTAGCTATTTCTGCGTAATTTGGAATAAACCTTCTAAGAAAATTTGTCTTTCCAAGGAAAGATTGAAGGGATTTAAGATTATGAGGAAGAGGAATCTTTTGGATTTCTTCAATTCTTTCAGGATCAATCTTGATTCCATCTTTAGAAATGATATGGCCAAGTAATTTCCCTTCGGTTACTCCAAAAACAGACTTAACTGGATTCAAAGAAATCCCGTATTCTCTACATCTATTGAAAACCTGCCTAAGATGATTTATATGACTGATACCATCTTTAGAAAATACAGTAAGATCATCTTGGTAAATCTCAATAAATTTCCCGATTAACCCCTTGAAGGCATAATCCATAGCCCTTTGAAATGTAGCCTCAGCGTTGGTTAATCCAAACGGCATTCTAATGTATTCAAAAGTACCCCATGGTGTGGTGAATGTGGTTTTATGACAATCTTCCTTTTTAACCCATACTTGATTATACCAAAAAAAACCATCTAGCAACGACATCATTCCAGAACCGGTTACTCTTTGCAATAAAGTCTCCATGTTTGGCAAAGGGTAATTATCTTTCTTGCATGCTAGATTAAGATTTCGAAAATCGACACAAAGTCTTATCGTACCGTTCTTTTTCCTAACAATCACCAGATTTGAACACCATGTCGAATGCCTTGTTTGAGCGATAATTCCAGCCGCAAGCATTTTCACAAGCTCTTTCTGAACCAAAGGGGCTAACTTAGGATTAATTTGCCTAAGCTTTTGAAGAAAGGGTTTAGCATTTTCATCTTTTAAGGGGATAGTATGTTCCATGACATCTTCCCTATAGCCCTTTAATTCATCATAAGAAAAAGCTAAAACATCTCGATATTCGCGAAGTAAATTAGTTAACTTTTTTCTTTCCTCCACACTAGTACCTTTACCAATTCTAACAATCTTTGGGTTCTCAGAAGTACCAATGTTTATTTCGAGATATTCGCTTGGGTCCATTTTATTTTCCTCTCTCAACTTCGTGGCATCATGATGATCAAAATGTTGCTCTAAGGCAACCACATTCCTAGGAGTAGGATTTATGATATGCTCATGATTTAAAGATCCTTCCTCCTCGGAATCTATCTAGAAATCATCAAACTCATCCAAACTATTAAGAAAACGAATGACTTGTTATTCATCATTAAAGACTTGCCAATGCTCTGAGTTACCTAGAACAGATGGTCTAAATATTACTTCCATTTTGATCTTATCCTTAATTAGCTCATCAGATAACTGGAAGGTAGTAGCAGCTACGGCAAGTTCATCCGCCAAACTATTTTGCTCTTTTGGGATAGCTTCGAGGTCAAGGGCATCAAAATGTTCCATAGTGTCCCACACAGCATTTCGATAATTCCTTGATCTTTGATTTTTACATGTGAATTAATTTTTAAGTTGCATGATAATTAAATCAGAATCACCCTTAATGCTAAGCAACTTAATTTTTAAAGACTTCACCATTTCAACACCCAACAATAAAGCCTCATACTCAGCGACATTGTTGGTTGCTTCAAATTCTAACCGATATGCAAACTTGAAAATGTGATCAAGGGGAGATTTAAGCACTATTCCAACACCTTTACCATGCCTAGACGATGCACCATCAAAGTACATGTACCAAACTCTATTATTGAGATCCTTAATCTTATCATCAGGAGGAATTATGAAATTAGACATGATAGCGTAATTCCCAATGTCAGATTGCTCTTTAATTATCTCGTTGTGAGGTCTCTTAGTATCTTCAACATGGAATTTTCTTTTGGGCTCTCTATTAAGTCTTACAAAATCATCACCTCTAGGATAAGGAATCATAGCATATGACCAATTCATTTGAATACTTCCTCCTAGATCAGAGGCCCACTTTCTGGATAAAAGCATACCCCAGGCATCAGGCACATCAACAACAACAATATCCATAGCAATCATGATGTTTGGGTAAACTGATAGATGAACTTGTAAATCTTTGATCAAACCATGCACTTCAATTTTCTTAGAATCCATGGCACATACGTTATAGTACGGTCTAGAAACTCTTAAGTTAAGCTGTTCCATGACCCTCTTAGTCATGACACAAGCTGATGCACCATAATTCAACATGCAATTATTCAATTTATATCCATTAACTAACAAGGTGATAAAGAAAGGTTGGTGATCTTTGTTATCTGCATCCAAGCTTTGCAAATATATGGGAGCATCGTGATAGTCAACTTCCCGAGTCTTCTGTTGAGAAATATTTACTTGAGGACCTTGAATAGCTTTTAGTAACTTATCTCTTTGGGAAGGGATTTTAGCAATATCGGAGACAGGAACCCAGATTTTCGCATTGTTAAACCAATTTCCCAAATCGACATCTAATCCAGAGTTTAAATCAAGGTCAAAAGTTTGAGGGGGAATTTGATTCTCGCTCTGATCTTTATCCCTTCTCTGATAGGTCAAACCTTTATCTCTAGCAATTTCCATGATTTGCTTTGGAGAGGGTTTTTCACCATATAACCTAGCCAAAATGTCATCTTCATTTTCAAGGTTACTTATACTAAAAGTTGACGAAGGATTCATAACGTCACAACTATTTTCATTGACCTCTATCCAATCATCCATAGACAAAGGAAACTTGCTACCTACTACATTTATTTGATCACCTGCCCCGACATTCCATTATCTAAAATTCTTCTAACAATGGGACAAGTGGCCTCTTCATGAAGAGCATCACAAACCCGACAGTAAGGAGGAGCATTATCAACCAAATTAGTAAACGGATTAGGAGGTCTCTGCTCACTAGATTGACCCTTCTTTTGCCAATTGTTATTTCTGTTATTATTATTTCGAGGTTGGAAATTTTGTGTTTGTGCTCTTTCCATTTGGACCAACCTATTCTGCAAAGTAGCTATCTCCTTATTATGATTAATTTCCATGGTTTCAATCTTTTGGAGCAATTTGAGAACAAGTTCGCTTTCAGGCTCTTGAACTACTTTTCCTTTAGGTTCTTTTAGTTTCGTAGCAATCCTATTGAAACCTGAGATCTCAGACTTCCTAGATGTTGCTTTGTCCTTTTCAAGCTCTATAGCTAAGGCCTGGCAATCCCTATAATCATTAAGTCTAGCACGCCTTAATTCATAAGATGGCTCAGGACTAAAGGCATCAATGTAAAAATCTCGAAGAGATTTGTCGGTAGGTTTATAGTCTTGAGGTAATTCTCTAACAATACCATTAAACCTTTTGTTAAATTCTTCAACAGTTTCATTCTCTCTCTTTTTTATTATGCTAATAGCTTTTACGAGGTGTCTTCCTTCTCTCTTTATCTCCATACTTTTCTTTAAAGGCATCGATAATTGATTGTAAGGAATCAAATGAATTCTGAGGCTTTTCAGTAAACCACTCATGAGCATTGCCCCCCAAGGTTAAAACAAAAAGAGTCATTCTAACATCCTCATGATCAAAATCAGTAGACCTTGCGTACTTAGCCATCCATATACTAAAATCTCTCAGATGCGAATTAGCACTAATCGCATTATCTCCCTCAAAGCTAAGCAACTTATCTAACCCAAGTGATGGAAGATCATTGGGATACCCTGGAATGTTAGAAAAATTGCAAGGGGCATACATATCCATGATGTCGTGCCCAACTGGACTAGTAAAAAGCAAATGGATATCAGAGAGGGATTCTTGTCCGAGGTTAACAAGAAGTGTACGAGAAGAGAGTTTGTGTAATCGTACCCAGAGGGCCCTTTCAGAATCAGGAGCAGGGTTGCACAGACTGCTTGGATGTCTTCTAGTATACACTCTTGTAGATAATATATGAAGTGGAGTCACCACCTGGACAGGAAGTAAAACACGGAAAAGCTCGAAATGAAAGGACCAAGGACAGAAAAAACTCTATCCCCGGCAACGGTGCCAAAAATTGTTGTTGTACAGATTGTCACGACAATGCTCAGACCGAGGGCTATCACCCTGATCCCCAATCTCTCCGTTTAAGCCTGTCTCCCACGGCTAAGTAGGGTAGACCCTATGGGGGAATAGATGACCAACTGTGGACCAGTTGGGTTGGGAGACACAAGGGGAAACAAGCACTTAATTGATTTTATAAGTTAATAGACTAGTGCCTTATGAAATAAATGATTAAACAATTATTTATTAAATGCTGCAGAAATATGAACTCATTAACAATCATTTACCATCAAATAACTCATACAAAGATTAACTTTTACCATATGCGAGATAATCGATAAATGCTCGATGGCTTAACAATATTCCAGCAATTAAAATTCGAAAGATTAAATGCTTTAAATAACCACGTAACTTTAAATGCTAACCAGCTACCATTTTCATATAGCTAATCTCCAAATGAACATTTAAGCATGTTTAACCACATAAAAATGATAAATATTAATCCCACATCAAAAATCTCATAGCCTTAGCGAAATACACCAAAATTTGGAAACATGACAAAATATCCTAAGACTAAATGCGACACAAGAATACTTCAGAAAAATGATTTTTTATATATATTTTTTTATTTTTTATTTTATTTTTATTAATTTTTTTAAATATTATTTTTTTAAAGTAAAAAACAAAATTAAACTCGTAAATTAAATTCTAATCTAAACCATAAAGAAACTTATAATATTTTTTTATGATTTTCTAAGCTTGAAATGAAATAAAAAAACTAAAATCTAAATAAATCTAAAACTAAATCAAATTAAAATCTAAACAAAAAGAAACTTTTTGCGTTTTTTATAATTTTCTAATTTTTATGATTTTGATATTGTTTATTAAATAAAATAAATCTAATTCTAAAATTGAACTACATAAAAAGTCTAACTCTAATCAAGATTTAATCAAACATAAATCCTAACTAAACAAAACTAATATTATCAAAATCTAAACTGAATGAAAAATCGCATTTCTAATTATTATCAAAAATTAAACAAAACAAAATGACATGAGACAAATCTAAAAGCTAAAGCCAAAATTACGTTGCTGACTAAGATGAAGTTATATAGAAAGAAAATACACTAACTCATCAAATCTAACGATGCTAACCCTAGGGAGGAAAATTTCTAAACTAGTAATGAAAATCTAAATTTGATCTAAATCCTAACTACACAATGGTTACATGAAATCTAAATGATGCCAAACAAAATATTTAACAACGAATGTTTTGAGTTTTGTTGTGTTTTTAGGTACACGTGAGGAGCTGAAACCTGTTTGACCGAGGACGACAACGTGGGATGCAGCGTTTGAAGATGCAACTGTGATGAAGGGTTTAGGAACTTGAACAAAGGAAGAAAGGCTTCCAGCGTGTGGAAGGAGGAACAATGAAGCATAACCGAACAGCTGCGGATGGGGACGTGAAGGAGATTATGGCAGCGTGTTGGTGACAGATGCGTATGACGGAGAGAAAAGGAGCCAATAAACGTGGGCAGCATATGGGGAGGTTGGGCAGACGTAGGCAAAGATATTTGAAATGCTTGCAGTTTGCAGGTGTAAACTCGAGCTGAGCGTGGAAATAGTGCAGGAATGGCGGCGTTTCTTGACAATGCAGGCTACAGTGAAAGCAAGGAGCTATTGTTGAGGCAGAAATGTGGAATGCTTCTTTTGTATATGTGCAGGTGCGCGGGTTTGAGGGATGTGTGAGCTGGATGGAGCAATTTATATTTTATACGCTGAAAAACAAGGCGCATCGAATGTGCTCTAGCCATGAAAATTATTGGAGATGTTAAAGCACATGAGATCTGCAAGACCCAGAAATGGTTTGGGCAGATTCTAACCAGTTTGGGAGATATTAAAATAATTAATATTGTTAAATGGAATTCTTAAGTCTAAACTTAGGAAAAATAAAATATTAATGGGTATTAATATAAAACTGGGTTAGAAGGTTCCAAAAGTCATGGATCAAGCCAAATCTAATCTTAGTCATTGATTAGATATTTAATCTCAGTTGTTGAAGGACCAACAGGAAAATTATAAGAAGAGGCTTGAGGGTCAATTGGAGAACACATTGAGGGATACCAGTCGGTTCGATTTTTGGAGTGGGGTTAGCTAAGAAATTCAAACTAGTGGTTTAGAGAGCAGTAGGAGGCAGCAGGTATAGAGCAGAGAATTGGGATCAGCACCAGAGGACCAGCGCAAAGGTTGGAGAGGCAAACACAGATCCTCTCAGGCAGACACAGAGGCAGCAGACTACGTAGTCACTGGAAGGCCTGCGTGAGTGACGCAGAGAGGCAGAGGCTAACGTAGTAGCTATGGGGGTTGTGTAGAGATCAGTACGCCTGACGCTGAGGTTGCGAGAAGTGCGAGAGAATTTGTTCTATGTTGGGTAAGCTAGTTTGGCACCCAGTTGTACTAAAGAATTGATGAATAATAAAATCCTCCTCTGCTGCACCAGTTTTCCCGCATTGGGTTTTTCCGGGGATATTCGTCCAAAATATCTGTGTTGATGTGTTGATTCTCGTGCATGTGTTTGTTTCTATATTATGGTATGATATCTGCAGCAGAATTTATTTTAATGTTTACTGAAGGGTTTTCGTAAATAACTTATTGGCAAATAAGTAGGTAAAATAAATCAGTTGTAGTGATAGAATTTTCACAATTTGATTAATACCCTTTAATTACTTTAATTTCCTAAGTTTAGATTTAGGCACCCATTAAAAATAATTGATTATTTTAATAAAACTGTCTCCGGGTGGAATTTCCAAAAACGATTTCTGGGTATTGTGGAATACGTGTCCAAGCTCTCTGCAAATTTTGAGGCTTAGAGTGCATTCGATGCTACCAGAAATCAACACTGTCGTGCTTCACTAATGACCAAATGGTGTTCAGCAAGTTAGTTGTGACTTCCTATTAGGTTGATAGTGGACATGCTCATGGGCAATATATGAGGATTTTCTAGTATATAAGTCCATCGTTGCTTATTCCTAGACTTCTCTAGATGCATAACATGCTGACCTTAAAACTTTATTTTGAAAGTTGTTGCAGGAGTGGGGTACTAATTCTGGACGTCACTAGATCAATGAACCATATTGAACCATAAATTAACACATTTGGTACCAACGGTTGGTACAACATAGCTTCAAAACACTGGTGTTGAAATGTCTTACGAGATATTTGCAGTTTGACTTCCTATATAGTGGAATAGAAAGTTATTACTGGATATCTACACTTCCAATGTAAATTAAACAAGGAAATCATAGGAGCATGATTTATTAAATTTAAAATACATGTGCCCTAATGCATGCCAATTTGACTTACAAAAATAAAATGTCATTAAGCACATTTAGTATCTCGAAAAACATATTTCTGTCGAAAGCCATATCTCAATTGGGTAGCTTCCTTCATTACTATTTGAGCTTTTAGCTTCTGGCCTTCAGGAGCTGCTTTTGCAGTCCCGCTTCTTATCACTACTGATGTACTTTTGAGTCCCGTTGAACTATTTTTGGTCATTTGTGAACATTAATAAAATTGTCATATCATATTTTATCTTATAGAAATACTTTGTTTTTTTTACAAACAAAACAAATATGAAGAATTTATGGCATTCAAAGAAGAAATGAAACTCCAAATATAGGGTATTAACTTAGTAAATATCACTTAAGGAAAAAACTCACCCTAAATAAAGATCATATATTCGTCTCCAAAGATGCCATCTTCGATGAACAACACCCATTTCCTAAAAACATATTTGCATAGCTGAGCTTTGTTCATAAACAGAAGTGTACAATCCCACAATTACATCTAGTTGTATTACTCCATATCTATGTCAAAAAGCATTGGCTTACCTTGCCATCTATCTCCACATAAATTGTGCTATTTATCAACCATGGTGGCCTACGAACCTAGTAATAACAAGGATAATCCTCAAATACTTGAAAAGAATCTAAAATATATGATTACAAACCAACCCAAAGAGGTTAACAAAATGAATAGTAACTCACTGATTACAGTTGGAACAAAATATATCAATTTATATGAATGAAGCAATATCAACTAAAGGCTACTAAACAACATGGATCATTATTTAAAACTGGAAACAGAATCATGACATAATATATGTCTTGGTATGATCTAATTTCTCACCCTAAAAAGTTCATTCCCCTTTGAATCAGTGATCAGTGCAATAAAATGCCGTCTTGTACGCATAAGCTATAACAAAACATAAGCATGGGGTTTTAGTTAGTACAAATACTTACAAATAAATTCCAGGTAAAGGGAAAGAAACATATCAAACTAAAAAGACCTAATACATGTAAAGCATAAAAAACATTGTAAATGTAATTGTAGTTCTAATTTTCTTTCAGGTGTATATATGTATTATTTCCAAAAACTGAAAAGCACCATACCCACATCATGATCTCTCATGGACTTTAAAGAAAATACTTTTGATTACATACACAAAACTAACTCGTAGTCTGAAATTTGAATGCCTAATATTAATATCCTAACACGCAAAGGAAGATCCTGATTCTTTACACATATATTACAGGAAAGGCTTTGCAGCAGGCCACTCTTCAGAAACATTTCCAGCTTAAAACACTCCACTGCACAGAAACTCCATGAAATGGCTTGGCTGGCATTCCAAGAATCAGTAAACATCTAGGGAAACTTTCCTAGAAGTTTCCTAAATGTCGGGGATGCCTTCAACTATTTTCAGGCAGGAAATGCCTCTCTTTTTCTATTTTTTCCTTCCCTATTAAGATGGAAAAGGTTACCAACCCCATGCCAACTGTTATGCGCCATAAAGGAAAAATCCAATAAACCCCAAATCTAAGTCACCTAACACGGGGATTCGGGATTTGATGGATACGAGGATTTGAGTGTCGGATACGGACACGTTGATCCCCCGAAACAGGACACGTTCGGATACGTTATATATTATTTTATTAAAAAGATATATATATTAAAAATTAAAATTAATATATATAAATATTAATATATTTAAAACATTAATCTTCATCCTAGATGTAAGTTTAACAAAGTAAATTACCATACAATACAATTGTACATAAATGTAAATCATAATACATATATTCATCGATGATCCAATAAGAGAAAAAAACAAGATAGTAAGATAAACATAATGTATTTCTCATTAATCATCAAAATCAAAAATGTTACATAGGTAGTGCAATCCAATGCAAATAGAAATAGCAAATACAAAACAACAAAGTATACAAGCCCCATGAATAAATAGCTCAAGACTATGAGACAATCATCAAGCATCATCAAATCAGCACACTATCCTCATCATCAGGTCACAATTGCTCCCCCCACTGATCCCCTCCCTATATCCAAAGCATCTCTGAATCTGCCCGGGTGAGATAACCCCTCTACAGTATCACCATCATCAAATGTGATAGGCTCTAGCACTGGATCATTGAGATCCAAGTTGGCCAATGCCAACTCAACACTATTGTCCAAACCCATATCATCAGGAAAGACATCCCACATTTTTGTCTTTCCCTTCAACAACTCATCCCTCTGCCTGTAAATAAGACGAAGGTTGGTGTGCACATACACCATTGTCTCTGCCCTGGACTGTGCAAGCCTGCTCTTCTTGACACTATACAAATTCCCATATGTGCTCCAATTCCCCTCGCAAGAAGAGGATGAAGTCACCTGAGAGAGGAGCCTCATGGCTAACTGTTGTAGAGGAGGGCTTGTTGCCCTGTGATTTGCCCACCAAGAATAGGGCTTTTTAGCCCCCCTGTCTCTAATTAGATCATATCAAATCGCACAGTGCCAGTGAAAAACTCTGCAAAGGCATCCTCCACCTCATCAAGGGATGCTCTATCTTGAATGCATCTTTCCTCCCCTGTGAGATTTCAACATCCATGTGAGGAGGGAATCTACAGGAAGGTCCAGCATTCATCCACTCATGGCTATAGTATTTTGGGTTCAATGAGTGAGCCAAACAATGTAAAGGTGTGCAATTCTTGTCCCATCTGCTGACAATAATATCATGTATAGTGGTGAAGAAGGCCTATGATGATGTCTCATACTCAAAGGCACTCACTCTATAAAATGATGCTCCTCATAGACTCAATCATGGAATCCCGTCCCTCATAAACCTCACCTAGGATGGGTTGGTCTGTATCTGCAAATCGAAGCAAAGAAATGACAGGGTCCATGATCTGACTAAGTAGATCTACCCTCTACCACCAAAAATCATTTAACACTGTGTCCTTCACTCTTTTAGAGGCTACTTGATCTGTCTTTCTCATAGTTGCAGGAAGCGTCCCTCCCCCAGCGGTTCTAAGGCCCGAAGCGCATCCCATGCGGATGCGTCCAGGAAGCGTCCCTTGAAGCGTGCTTCCAAAATTCGGAAGTGCACTTCCGCCTGTTTTGGACGCTTCCTGGATGCTTCCTAGACGCTTCCTGGACACTTCTGCCTGTTTTGGACACTTCCGCCTGTTTGGGATGTTTGTTTCAAGTACAAATGCAAAAAAATATAAATATATATATATATAGCAGACGCTTCGCTTCCTAGATTTTTGGAAAATGACGTTTCTGTGTCCCCGCTTCCAAAAAACGTCCCTGCTTCGTGCAACATTAGTCTTTCTCCAAAAAGACAAAAACTCTGAAATAACCATGGCCCCAAGAGCGATCTTGACCTCCCTCAAGCTCTTCAACATGATGAATGAAGAGGCTATTAAAATTGTCAACTAGGGCCAAACTCCATGTGGGTCATCTTATTTATGGCAGCTAACATTTTTCTTGGATCCCTCTCATCGAGAGGTGTAGGATTGATTTAAAGATCATCCGATTCCGATAAGTATTCATGGAGTTATGAATTTATTTGTGTTATGGGACAATTCGTCAAGGTCAGCCAGCAACCAAATAAACCCCACATGTGCTCAACGTTTTAGTATAAAAGGAGATGACTTGAGAGTCATTTCACACACACTTTGATTTCTCTCCACTTGTCTTGGGTTTCAATGGAAGAGAAATCTAGGAGTGGAAACCCTAGACGTTAGAGGAAAACAGGTTGCCCTAGCCACAACAAAGAAGGCAGATTAGTGAAGCGATGGAAGGGTTCTATGCGTTGACCTAAATGAATTAAAGGAAGGGCCCTAAATGATGTCCTAAGGAAGCCCTAAACATTGTCCTAAAGGCAGCCCTAACGCAGTCCTAAGGTAGCATGATGCCCTAAAGGCAACCCTAACGCAGTTCAGGAAGGTAGCCCTAATGCTATCCTAAGGCAGCCCTAACCAACACTATCTCAAGGGTATCCTAGTCGTTGTTAAGATGAAGATAGATGTTGTCCTAAACATGCCAATGGTGCCCCAGTCACAGGCATATGGTGCCCTAGACGCAGGCCTAATGTGGCTGAAAGGGAGGATTGTTTAAGGCCTCATACAAGGCACTGAGCTACTGAAAGGAGGCCAAGGGTAGGCCAAGTTGAAGAAGGGTTGTTTGGGGCAGCGAAAAGGTGGGTTGTAGGTGACAGCGTGGGACTGTGGTAGGCCGCAGTCCTAACCACCTCAAAACAGGGACAGCATGGGGAGTTTGAGGGCTCAAACATGCCCAGGACAGTAGTGCTAGTAAATGGAACAGTTGGGCTACATGGTGTTGTTAAGACGCTAGGTGACAGCAGCAAGGTATGGCAAGGCTAAGGGGACAGCAGCAAGGTATATCATGACTATTAGGGACAGCAGCTACAGTGATATATCTAGGCAACAGTGGCAAGGGACAGTTGCATAGTAAATGGGACAGCAAAGGAATGCTAAGGCAAACATGGGACATCAGCAAGCATGGTGCTGCAAGCACATGAGACATGTTGTATGTCAACATGGTTCAGCATACCACATGGGACAGCAGTGCAACATAAGGTGCAGCAGTATGATGTGTACACCATGGTCATGAGGTCCAACATTGTGATGATGGGTGCAACATGGTGCAGCACGGTGAGGTGCAGCATGATGATGAGATGCAGCACAATCATAGGTGAAGGAGTCACCTTGGAGAATCAGTTGAAGCAGCATGTCTTCAACTGATCTCATGTATCATCTTCTTAGAGATGATCTATGCTCTTATCTAGATAAGTCAAAGTGTTGACTTCTATTGTAAATGTACGATCTCTCTCTCTTTGCTGAACTATTGAAGAACATATAAGAAGAATTGATCAAGGGTTTCCCCACATTGGGGTTTGTCCCTGGCTAGCACCACATCTTGTGTCCTCTTGTCTCGGCTTGTCTTCTGTGATTTATGTTTATGTTTTATCTGCAGTTTACTTTAATGTTAATGTGATTGCTAATCTGGAAAAGATATTGAGCTAACTGTGAAAATTGAAATAAATTGCTCTAAGCATAGAACATACCTAAAATTAACAGAGGCAAACCATGTATCCGCAATCTTCAACAATGATAGATTGTTGTACTCCTTGCAGATAGTGAGGGCATTTGTATGATTTTGTACAAAGTTACGGATATGCCTTGCATCCTCAATAATGCTACCAATCCAAAGCACATCAGAAGCAATAGATTTTAGTGCTAAGCTCAATGAATGGACAATGCAAGGTGTCCAAAACACTTGTGGATATTTAGCTTCCACAATCATGCCAGCAACCTTGCAAACAAGTGCATTACCTATAATGATTTGCACACAAAAATCAACACCTACATCTTCAATAACTTTAATAAACAACTCACCCATATATTGTGCATCCTTGAATTGTCCAAGTGCATCCACTAATTTCAAGAAAAATGGACCATTTAAGGGAGACACCATGAAGTTGACGAATGGGTGCCATGCTGGATCTATGCATCCATCAGAAACAATGCTAACACCAGATGTTGGCCATGATGCTTTAAATAGGCTCAAGCATTTTTTCCACCTCTTTTTTTGCCTTTTTCAACAACGTGGTTGTAAGCTTCTCTAACCCAGGAGGCACATACCGTGATGGAACCCCTTGATTTAGAGCTCGACTCATCTCAATAAATAGAGGTGAGCATGCAACATTAAAGGATATGAAGTTTTGATAGGAAAAAAAGGCAATGGTGAGATCAAAATCTTCCCATTTCTCCTTCTAAAAAATCTTGTCCATTGAACCAAGTGAAATTGCCTTTCTTTTCGCTGCTTGTCCCCCACTAGAACTCTCAAATGGGAATTTTTTGTTGCTTTTCCTCAAGAATGGAAGGGGGTCATCATTCTTGGTCTTTTTTTATGTTGCAACGAGATTTTCCATACCAACATTGGACTCTCTTTCCATTTCTTTCCTCTTTGGTAAAGACACCTTTGTACAAGCTCCAATTTCACAACCTGGTAAAGCCAACAAATGACCTTTCACATGGAAATATGTGCTCGTGAAAGTATTGTCCCAATAGTTGCATTTCCAACTCACATTGCCTCCTCCCTTCACCTTGCTGCTTGGCCCTTGCTCTCTTGTGACATATTTTCACAAGGGATATTTGTAACTCTAAGGAGGAAGTCTTCCCTCAACATTTGAAGTTGTTGTTGCAGCCCCACTTGCAATAGAGGGAACATGTGTAGCATTCCCTAATGAAATTGGGAGAGGAGGGGCATCTCCAATGGGAACATTCTTCCCTTTCCTTTTCCACTTCCCTGTTGCCCTTGATTGAGCCACAAATGTTGTAAAAAATAAGCCAAAAATGCACAAATTTGTAAAAGAAACGCACATGCAAACTGTTGTAATAAAAATGCTAAAAATAGAGAGAAAATGCACTTACATGTTGCTTGAATCTCCTTGAAAATACTCCCACACCCTTTGCTCCTTGCTCCAAAACACCCACAACAAACTAAACAGCTCAATGTGAAAATAGAATGGAGAAAATTGCCTTTATAATGTCGCGTGGGTTTCTAATTTCCAGATTCAAATCCAAAAATCGGGACATGTCGTGTCCCAATTTTCAGACTCGAATTAGCGTGAATCGTGTCCGATTCGCCAAATTCAGGACATGACAGGCCTGGTGGATGAATTCAATTTCATAGCCCCAAATTGTATTTTTTGAATGGAAAATTTAGAGAAATTAATTTATTGTCTCTCTAGAGCTTTGGAAGCCATTTTTCCAATTTTCTCGAGGATAATAGAAAAAACATAAATTTGTTTTCATAGACCTAGAAATTGTCTTCATATAGATAAAAATTGATCTACAATTTATTTTCTACTCAGTGATGTATTTGAATCTCTAGCTAGGATGGATGTCAGAGCAAATAGTGACAAATTTCCAGTTATCTTCATATAGCTGGAATTTATCTTCAATTAGAGAAAACTTTTTATATATTATACTTTTCCATTATCAGGGCATATTCCAGATAACAATTTTACAAAAAAAATATTTCCCTGAAGGAGATGGAATGTAAAAAGTCCATATTAGCAAGGCTAGGGCAAATTTTTGGTTTTCTTCCCTCTGCTATGTATCGGCTATGCTGTAATTTTTCCCATTTTCTTGTTTTCTTATAATACCTTGTGTTTGCATGCTTCCTATAATTTCAAAGTTGTTGTTTCTGGAACATGTACCTGCTCCAGATATTTTTGTCTTACCAACATCTCATGCAACACAGCTTTACTCTAGTTTATGAAACATTTACCTATTTCAGATTCTTTTGTCAAACTAGTGTTTCATGCTAGTCTATGTGACAGCACCCTTCCCCCCTCAAACTCACTTCCAAAGTATACTCTGAAAGGGGACAATCTGAAACCACAATTGAAAGCGCACTTCCAGATCACTCCCTCAAAGGAGCATTTTCTGGGAGCACACTCCCAAGCCATTTGAGACGCTCTATGCCACAATGAAGAACACCTTTCCCAAAGAAGCTTGCAACACGCTCCCTGGACCTTTAAAAGCATTCTATGAGTGCTCCCTCAAAAATTCGTGATGAAATGAATTTTTTTTTGTGGGTGCTTGTGGGAACTATTACCCACCCAAAGTGGGTAACCCATGGGAGAATTTTTTTCTCCTCATTTGACAGCCAAGCAGCCAACAGCCTTATGATGGCCCATAGATAGCTTTTCATCAGAGCTCTCCACTTATGCTCCCATCAGCTCCCTGTCCCATCTAACATACTTCTTGAAGGAAGGTGGGTCATCTGTCGGAAGGTACAGTAACCATTCCCAAAGGTAATCATGTGCTTTCATTTAGTGTTTTGGGAATACTAATATCGAGCACAAGCTAAGTTGGAAGATTGATAGCTCTTGACTGTACCCTAGTCCCACACCTCACCTAGGAGGTTATCCTTCGCCCCTAGTCCAATGACCTCCCCTACGGTCCTCCCTTTATGAGGGGCACTAATAGGAGGCACTTATTGAAGTAGTATCCCCAAGGTCATCCATACTTACCACATTCCATATTTCCCTTATTATCCACATCCATTCTTTGGGTTGATTGTCATTTGTCATCGGGATTGGCACCCTTTATTCTCATCTCTGAGTTGGGGCCCAAAATTTTTCCCTAAGAGGTTGATGCAGCTAAAAGAATGTTAAAAGCATATGAGGTGCAATTAAAAAAAAGAAAAATACTAAAGATGGTTGGAACATAGAAAGCACACGGGAAAAGCCCTAGCACAAGCTCTACCCCCCTCATTAACCATCACCTAGTTACTCAGCATTTCATGCCACATCACAAACGAACTCTTGAATGTCACAACCTAGAGGAGCAAGAAATTGCTACATCTTCAAGGGGTATTGGAAAAGCATAAAGCAAGCTTGGTCCCCTAAACTATGTGAGAAAGAAAGATAAATCATTAAAGTAAAGGGTGCACCAGAGGGGTGGAAAAACTAGGTCAAGGATAGGCATAACTCATGCCTCCACGATTGCTCCCTCTTCTCATTATAACACTTAGAGATGTTGGACCCCCTTCAGCTGATTCCATGGCTATGGCCATCTTTCTTTAAGGTTTTCCCACTCTATTAGCATCATTATCACATGCACATCTGGATTGATGGGTCTACCTATGACATGTACTTCCCTTTGGGGTCTCGAAGCACCTAATAGGGTTGAAGATATAATCATCCTAACACAAGTGTGATAACTTGCTTACAAATCCTAAGCTAGAAAGATATTGGAAGGCAAGGTTTATGTGAACTATTCTTGTGCTCCTAACATTAAATATGGTTCACAATGATACCATAATGGTTTTTGTCCCTTGTGATATTAATCTCACATGATCATAAGGGTGTGTTTTGTTGAGAAATCTAGGGCAGCTAGATTAGGGATGATTTCTCTTTACTTTGATAACTGCTTGTGATGTTCTTTACTTTAACTTGATGTATTTATGATTTGCTTCTTCTTATTTTGATTATTATAGTGTTCTTATCATCAAATAGCTACCCAAACATGAAGATCAATAAAACAAATGGACACAAGATGTAGGTTGCTAGTCAGGGCCAAAACCTCTTTTAGAGAGGAAAACCCACAAGAAATTATTCTCTTCTTATAGAATCTTCAAATGACGAATTCCAAGACCCTTAGACCCAAGATAAAGACCCCTCCAAGACCAAGTCAACCTTCCTTCTTGATGAGCTTACCTTCTCAAAGTCAAAATAAGTCAAACCTTCTTCAACAACTTCCAACAACCAATTTCGGACCTCCAGCAATAGCTGCAACTTCAACCTTCCAATAATTGTTGCAACTTCAACCCTCCAGTAATTGTTGCAACTTTGTGCATGTGGGATAAAGAGGCTATTTTAGGCTTCCTTTCTTGCTTCGCTTGAGCTGCTTCTTCCTTCTAGGATAATATACCACCAAATAAGCTTTCTCACTTCAAATTCCAGTCCTTCTTGAGAGATCAGAATTTTCACCCTTGTAGTCGCGGAAACCCTAGCTGTAATTCACACGTGTGAGGTAATAGAGATAGAAATTCGGCTAGTAGACATTGTTCTTCCTTCTTCTTAGATCCTTCCTCTTCTTTGTTAGTCTTCTTGTCTTTCTTGAGTGCTTCAAAGGGCTTGATTGAGTGATACAAATGAGGTTGAATGCTTTGTATATATACCTTTCCTAGGAGCTCAAATAGCCCTAGACAGGGTCGACTTGTCTTCTGCAGGCAGACTTCGTCTTGGAGAGATATTTTGACACATATAACTCAAAAATAATTTCTTTGACTTGTTACAAGATGCCCAATGGAGTCTTTCACATATGACAATGACTCTTTTGACTTCGACTTTATAACAAAACCCAAAAGCATACAATGGGTGATTTGACCTACTAACCACACTTTGTCAACAGTCCAAGAAGCAAGAGTAAAAGCAGCGAACAAATTTTTGGAAGATCAAAGCCATCATTTAGCTTCCCGTTTTATCATTGTAAACCCAATTTATGCAAAATTATTGTAAATGATTCCAACATGACTATGAAGCAATGTAATGACACCTATGTAAGCCTATGATTTTTGTCAAAAGATTTCATCCTAGGGAGTTTTTTAACCTCCCCGAGTTATGTGTGTTTGTAAACACACATAAACGGTAGAGTTTTTCTCCCAGATAATACCCCAAAGCTAGAGTGGAATCTGTTAACAAGGTTGTTGGACAGTTAGCATTGTCTAGATAGCCAGTGGCCTACTGAAGATATCTGCAAGTGTGTTGGCATTGATGTCAACAATCATGCTAGGGAGATGTGTTGGGCAGTTGGCATTACCTAACTATTGGCAGGAGTGTTGGCATTGATGTCAACCAGACTAGGTTGGATGTTTGTCGTAGCAAATGTTGGCAATGATGGCCTAGGAGGAATCCCATGGTTGTTCATGGCTCAGAAGGATTCCTATGGTAGCTGCAAGCTTTAAGTAGAGAATCATCGTAATAGCAGGTTTAGTGGATAAGCCATAAAATGATGATTACAATAATGGACCAGATGGAAGTCCATTGTAGTTACAGGCTTCATGTAGAGGATCATCATGGTGGGTGTGATTTTCGCTGTCCAAAGAATCAATGAGCAGATAAATTTGGAGTCATCTTTCAAGCAACAGAAGGAATCAAAGCCTACATAGGACTCTCTCCATTGGAAATTGCTCTGGAAGAGCTTTCCAACAACATGTGGAAGTCCAAAAATGAACAGCTGGATCAAAAGATATGGTATGTTGAAGTTCAAGGACTTGAAGCCTTAGGAAGGAAAGAATATCGGCATATCGGAGATCAGAATGTCGAAGATCGGCATATTGGAATATTAGAGGTTGGCGCGTTGGCATATCAGAAAACATGATGTCGGAGGTCGGCATATTGGCGCATCAAAATATTGGAGGTCGGTGCATCGGCATATCAGAGAACAAGATGTTGGAGGTCAACGTATCGGCACATCAGAGTATTGGAGGTTGGCATATTAGCGCTTAGGCATATCGAAAGTTCGAGACATTGCGATATCGGAATATTGGAGGTTCAGTAGATCGGAGCAGGCTGTATTGGAGGTTGGAAGATATCGAAACCCCAGAAATTAGCGTATTGGTGCATCGGCATAACGGGATATTGAAATATCAGAGGTTCGGGATATCAGAGTATCAGAACTTCTTAGATGAGGTACTTTAAGAAGCTCTGATGTTCAGCAGTGCAGATATCCGTTAAAAGTGTCGAGGAATGCCAAAGAAGATTAACAAAGGATTTCAATGCAAAACCAAAGGTTGACGAGCCCTCTTCTCTCTCCTCTAGCAGGACACATGGCAGTATATGAATGGCTTCGATAAACTACAGTGGCATCTGACGTCAGCATGACATGGCAGTACGGCAGGACACATGGCAGGCATATTTAACCTTATTGGGTAGTCTAATGGGCCAGAACCGAGTGACACATGCCACCTCTAAGGAGTCGCCACGTGGAGTGATGACGTCATATCAGAGGTCAGCATATCGAAGGTTGAAGATGTCGAGACTCTAGAACTCTAGAACAGTTGGAGTTTGGAAAAGTTCCGATAAAGGGGACTTTTGATATTGGGCTGGCACATGGTCGTGAGAGTTCAAAGAAGCAAAGGCGCAGAGCAGTTAACAAAGGAAGAATGGCCCTCGACAGGAACAAAATGCCCTAGCACCTTCAGGCTAAGCAGCAAATCACAACTCTCGGTCCTATGATGAGAAATGTTGTGAGGGCTAAACAGAAGGAGCCAAGATGAAATCGGAACTTCGCAAAAGTTATGATACAAAGGGGGCTTTGATATGGCATTAAGCCAATGGTCACTGGCTCGATCATATGAGATAGTAAACACTCCAAGAGCTAAAGATATTGGAATTGAGGAGTATCAAAACATTGCACCACTATGAGGCAACGATGTGGAATTTCTCTGATAAGACAGTATAGAGAGTTAAAGGCAGATGGGTCGGCAGCTGCGAGATTGAATGCAGGAGCAAGGGAGTTGGTCTCAGGATTAATGGCAACTGTCAAAGATTGTTGGGTCAAGGCAGCAAGGACGACAATCTTCAGGAAAGAGTGTTGGGTCTGCCTTGAGGCGAGACAAGCCATCTCTGTGCTCCAATGCAAATCTCAGTGAGTTACGTAGATGAATGGGCTGCCTACCAAAGAACAAATGCAAATCGACAGAGTTGGTTCATGGAGTCATATGGATTTGCAGAAAGCACTGAGGCAAGGTAACAAGGACAACAGTCCACAGAGATCTCAAAGTACAGTCAAGTAGTGTGAAACCATGAATAAGCTTGGAGAGCCTTAATGATAGGAGAGTTGTTCACAGAGAGGATTGTGCCTGGTTGGAGTGTGCAGGTCAACTGAGAATTCATTGTCAGTATGGAGAAACTGTCAAGTGCCCATTCTCATGGTTAATGCAATGGCAGAGACCAAGTCAAACGCAACAGCAAAATGGAAGAGCCATGCCGATGTACACTCACGTAGTGTGAATACAGGACAGGAGTGGCAGCATTGATTAATGGGCAGCAGAGGAACAAAACTCAGGAGCGCAGATGAGCAAGGTGGGGGAAACAACATTGTTACTAGAGAGCTAAGTGGAAAAGCTTTGTGTGCGTATGTTGTTGTGTAACACTGACATAGCCATATCAGCAAAGAAAGGCCGAGAGTGCCTATGCAGAGGTAAGTGACCCCGAGAGAAGCTATGTTGTTGTAAGGTCGAAGGTGCCTGTGCAAAGAAAGAAGGTCGAGAGCTGACTGTATGCAGTTGAAGAGAAGAGAGCAGAGAGAACTACGTGGCTTGGTTGAGCTTGTGAGTGTTGTAAGTGAAACAACGGGCTGTTGTAGATCATGCAGAGGGCCAAGAACATTCGAGTGTTGCGAGGAGCTGTGATGAATGACTCTTGTTGAGTAGATCAGTGTGCTGCTACATAGTGAGCAGAGCAAGCAGAGGTGAAGAGAGTGTTGCGTGGGCCAAAGGCTGTGAAGAGAACAGTGTTGACATCAGGCAGAGTGGCTGCCAAATTACAGAGAACATTCAATTCTTATTTGAGTGTGGGTTGGAGCCTACATATAGGAAGTTGGTGTTTTCATCTCTAGTGGGTGCTTGAGAAAGCTTGGGGGTTGGTGCCTCCTGCAAGCTGGTGCTTGCATAAATCCAAGGAGCTACAAATTGGTGCTTGCAAAAAATCCATTAAGTTGGTGCTTCTGGTAAGCTAGACAGAGATCTACAAAAAGAGGGAGTTGGTGCTTCCTGCTAGTGGGCGCTAGCAAACAATCAAAAGGAATTGGTGCTTCCTGGGAGTGGTGGCTCACAAAAACAGATCGATGTATAAAAGTAGGTGCTCTTAGACTTTGGCGTTTTTTCCCGAAAGGGTTTCCATGTAAAACCTCGTGTCTCATGTGTATGATGTTCATGGTGTGTGTTTGTATGTTGATTTCATATTGCTGCCATATTATTTGTTGCTACTAAGTAGATGGATGGTTGGCAAGTTTGAATAAGAAAAGTAAATTGGCATAAAAAAATTAAAATTAGCCTTATTATTGATTCACCCCCTCTTAGTGTTAACATTGCTTCCAACAAAGGTCTTAGGTGAGTCCTAGTGTTTATCGAGTCTATGTATTTTACATACTATATCATATTTGTGTCGCAAAGGGTCTATGCCCCATCTAATGTGTATTTCCCCTTCTAAAGGTTGATATTGTAATAATTCGATATATTTTAGTGCATGGTTACTCATAGTTTAACACCATGGCTAAAATATTTGAGGGTGGAAGAAATAATTAATCCCCTCTAGAGTCAATTAATTAATTTTCCTAGCAAAATTAAATAAAAATCTTAAACCAAAAAATTAATTAATTCTGAGTCAAAAAAAAATTGAGAGAAATTAAATTCCCTCCAGGTGGAAAATAATAAAAAATTGATGGGTCAAAAGGAATTAATTTTTGGAGGTCCTCCACCAAGGAAAAAATGGATTTTTTAAGAAAATTTGACCCCTTGGACCTTGGCAGTTAAATCAAAGTGAATTTTTTGAGGATATTAGTCCAAAAAATTATTTTCTGAATTAATGAAGAAGGGGTTTTAAGAGAAATTCGAATTTTTTCTCAAAAATAAAAAATCAATAGTGGAGATCGAGTTATTTTCAAAGGAAGATCAACGGATGAAATTATTTTGACAAGGATCAAGCCAACTAATTGTTATTTCCACTTGGAGGGGTTTTTCCTCTCATTTTCTATATAAAGAAGCTATCAAGCTCCTCATCTCATCTTTGGATGATGTAATTTGTAACGCATGTACTGAGCCTTACTCAACTGGAATTGTATTTCTCATAATATAAAGACTTTGGGGTTTCAACTCATGATGTTCTTCTATTTGCTGATCTGTGGTATGTGCTAGTGACTTTTTTTATGCTCTATATTATATATGCTTCAAATTGTTATTTCATTTTTTGTAAGATGGAACATCTATTGGTACAAGTATATTGCCTTAGGTGTTGGGTTTAGATCTACACCCGTAGATCTAGATCTCTTATGATCTAGAAATACATCTCTTAAGTTTGAATAGAGATCTACAAGTATGCTAGCCCTTGGTCTCCAAGTTCACAGACTATGGAGAAGAATCAACCGTGTTTGGATTCTGAACTTTCATTTTGCAAGTTACTTTGCAGAAGGGTTTTGGTTGGCGATCCATTTACATACATCATTCATAAAAAAAATATATCAAAAATTTACTCTCTTTCTTTTGTGCTATAACGAAATTTACATGTTAATAAGGGCAAAATTTATTTTGTAAATATTTCTAAATAATTTTCTCTAACCCTTGTATTTTAATTCTAACACATTTTAATTTTTGTACAGCATTTTGGGGTTTGGGGTTTTAAATTCTTATATATATTGGGTAGTTGGGCTCTCTATTTTTTGCATTTTTGCAGATGATAGCTGAAGGGTTTGAAGCAACAATAGATTTATGGGCTATTCATTGAAGACCAGAAAGTTGATCTAGGCCCTAGAGGGTGAGATCTAATCATCCAACTCCTAGTAACTCAACATCCAGCTGAAGAAGGAAGTCGTGCAGCACTTAGAGGGCAAGTTTTATCATTTTTTGTGAGTCATTCAGGGGGTCAAGTACATTTGTAGCCTCTTGGAAGCTAGTCGCAACCCGTGTGGGCCCCTCCTACTCTAGCAGCAGCCTCTAAGGCTTAGTCGCAGGCCCTCCGTTGCCTCTTTTCCCTAGTGGCATCCCTTTGGGCCTTGGCCACAAGCCTTAGGTCCTTTCCCCATCAAGTCGCAACCCTAATTGGACTTGCGACATGCCATAAAGGCCTCATTTCCCTTTGTCACAGCCTCTTGGAGGCTTGCCTTAGACCATAGTTTTAAAAAACGGTCGTTCCGAAACGGAAACGACCGAGTTGGTCCGTTTCGATGCCCTCGGGACTAACTCGGTGGAGGAAATGGCTCGTTTGGCTGAGTCATGGCTGACTTGGCCAACTCGGCCGTTTCCGTATTGACTCGGCCGAGTCACAAACAGTCGGCTCGTAACCCATTAAAACAGCGATTTAATATTATTTTAATGAATTTTTAAGGTGTTTTCTGATTGGTTTGGACTCCAAGGTGTTATATGAATTAGCTAAATGTTATTTGGGGTCCATTTCCCCCTCCCAAACCCTATTTAACACACTCAAATGCTCTCATTCTCTCACAGCAATCTCATGCATTTGAGTGAGAACTTCTTTGAGGGTTAGTGAGCAATTCTTGAGCTTGTTTTTGGAGCAGCAGTGAGGAGTCTTGGGGAAGCATTGTAGCTAGAGTGAGGAGCTTCTTGGGCAGCCATTTGGAGCAGCATTGAGGAGCTGATTCTTGGAGCAAGCTTGAGGAGGCAGTTTGTGCCAGGAGGTATTTTTTTTCACCTCTATAAATCTATTTTTGCTTATTAAATTTTAGGTGCATATCTAGAAAGCCTAGACAGTGGTTTTTGTCAAAGAAATGAACATTGAATCAATGTTTTTTTTTTTCATTTTTAGATTGTTTGCTTTCATTTCCTAGTCAAAAAATGGCACCTAGAGCGAGAGATCCTGGTTGGGCATATGCTGAAATGGTTGATAGTCAAATGCAATGCAAATTTTTCCATAGGAAAATTTTGGAAGGTCCTGGGGGCATTAATAGGCTGAAACAACACTGGGCAGGGATTAGAGGCCAAATTACCCCATGTACCTCACCAGAAATTGGGGAGATTAGGAAGCATTTGTTGGCCAGCTTTGAGAAATTTAAAGAAGATAAGGCTAGGCAAAGAGACATACAAGCTGAAATTGGGAGGAAGAGGGAGATACAAAAAATGATGGCTACCAACCCCCATTATGATTTTGAGGGTTCTTCCTCCATCCCTCAAACTGATACATCCAACCCTTTCCGATATGTTCCTCCTTCTTTTGGTTCTGTTCAAGATAAGGGAAAGGGTAGAATGAAAAAGGGTGATGTGACTATCAAAAGTTATTTCACTCCCTCCTCTCCATCAGATGCACATTGTCTTGAAGTTAGTAAAAGTCAAATGCAGCCCACGTTAGATGACCATTGGAAGAAAGAATTGAGGGAGACTGCTTGTGAGTACATAGCTAGATGGTGGTATGATGCTGATATCCCCTTTAATGCTGCTCGTTCACCATATTATGAGCCTATGTTTGATGCCATACATGCTGCTAGAAAAGGCTTCAAAGGCCCTACTATGCATGAGCTAAGGGGGTATCGTTTGCAGAAAGAAATTCAATCCATTAATGAGTATTTGAAAGAGTTCAAGGACTCATGGGCAAGAACAGGATGTACCATCATGTCAGATGGATGGACTGATCAAAGAAACCATACCATCATAAACTTTCTTGTCTTCTGCCCACGGGGAACCATGTTTTTAGAATCAGTTGATGCATCTGATAAGGTAAAAGATGGGCAATTGTTGTTTCAACTATTGGATCAGGTTGTTGAGGAGGTGAGGGTGGCTAATGTTGTTCAAGTCATCACAGATAATGCCTCTAACTATGTTCTTGCTGGTAAACTGTTAGAGGAAAAACACAAGACCATCTTTTGGACCCCATGTGCTGCACATTGCATAGACCTCATGCTTGAGGATATTGGAAAAATAGAGTGGGTCAAAAACATTATAGATCATGCCAAAAGCATAACAAAATTTATCTACAATCATACATTGATTTTGAGCCTCATGAGGAAACACACTGGGGGCAAGGATATTATTAGCCCTGCCACCACTAGATTTGCTACACATTTTTTGACATTGCAATCTATGCTTTCCCAGCATAGAAACTTGCAAAAGATGTTTTCCAATGATGAATGGAATCAAAGCAATTGGTCTAACAAGCCGGAAGGCAAAGAATTGAAAAGGGAAGTCTATGAAGAAACTTTTTGGAGAAAGGCAGCAGAGATTGTGAAGCTTGCTGAGCCACTAGTTAAGGTGTTGCGGTTGGTGGATGGGGAAAGGTTGGCTATGGGCTTCATTTATGAGGCTATGGATCAAGCAAAGGAGCAAATAAAGACGGTATACAAGGATAGAGTGGCAAAGTATGGGTCCATTTGGGCAACCATTGATGAAAGATGGAACAATCAACTCCATCGCCCTATACATGCAGCTGGGTATTTTTGAACCCACGGTATCATTATAAAGCTAAGGAGTTAGGAGCTTTGAGGGGGGAGGTCAGAGATGGACTGATTGATTGCATTGATCGCATGATCCCATTGGAGTCTGATCAGCTGGAGATACACCGACAGGTCACAACCTTCAGCAATGCATCAGGTACCTTTGGGAAGAACCTAGGAAGATTGCAAGAGAAGCAGATGAGCCAGGAAAACAAAAATTTCAATTTTCAATTTCTTAATAGTTTTACTTTTTTTTTTTAAGTTTGTTAAATCGTTTATAATTTGAAAGTTAGATATAATTTGTAATTTTGTTGAGCTAACTCATTACACTCCTATGTTTTTTGCAGCGCAGTGGTGGGAGGCCTTTGGTGGCCATTGTCCTGAATTGCAAAGGTTTGCAATGCGTATTTTGAGTCAAACTTGCAGTGCATCTGGGTGTGAGCGCAATTGGTCTGTCTTTGAGAGGATTCACACAAAGAAGAGAAACCGTTTGGATCAAAAACGATTAAATGATCTAGTTTATGTCCAATACAACCTCCGGCTTGGACGAAACCATTTGCTGAACAAAAGACCTGATTCGGATCCCATTGTGTTGGAAGACAATGATCCAACATCAGATTGGGTAGTGGAGAGTCGTCCAGCAGAGTTTGATCCTGATGAGGATCTTGATTTAGATTTAGATATCGATACATCAGTTGAACTTGAACATGTTGTTCAGTTGAATGTAGATCCCAATCCACCAGCCTCAGTCTCATAGCCAGCAAGGACTCCAGTTGTAGGTGCTTCCTCTGCTTAGCCACGACAGAAGCGCAGCCGCATATCTACTCTATCTCAGCTTGCATCTGCTACAGTTGCACAGCCTGCTAGTGGTACCACTTCTACAGCTGCAGTTGGAGATGATGATGAGGAGGAGGAGCCATGGGGCCCCCTGTCTGACTCTGATGATGATGATCCAGAGATTGATCGACATGATCTTGGCTCCTCTGGCAGTAGCTACTAGCCAGTTGTACTAGTATTGGAGTCTGGTCACCGTCACAGTTTACTTTTGTTGTAGAGGCCATTTCTAGCCTCCTTAGTTATGTGTTTTTTTTTGAGTCTTTGATCATGTATGACAGTTGACTATGTATTGCCATTGGGTACCATTTCGATATAATGGATTGGTTCATGAGCCTACTTTGATCATATGTTGTCTTCCATCTATATTATAATGTTGTGTGTTTGGAAACATGAATGAAAATCTTTAAAATTATGTTTAAAATCTTTAAGATTATGTTTTTTTATAAAAAAATAAATATTTAATGTACTTTTTTACAACGACCGAGTCATTGAAATCGAGCCGGTCGAGTCATTACCGTTTCAGAGTCGGAGTCGGAGTTGATCCTCGGCCAAGTCGGAGTCGGAGTCGGACTTTTAAAACTATGCCTTAGACAACCACAGTCCTTAGAGGCCTTGCAGCCCTAGGTCATAGCCCTAGAAGGCCATCTTTCCCTAGCCGCAAGCCCTATTGGGCATTTTTCCTCCATCATTGTGCATTTTTGGCATATTTGTGGGGTTTTGATATCTAATTTGACACTAATTTTTGTGGTTGTAGGCCTAGGGTAAGTTTGGCAATTGTTTATAGTTTATTTCTATCATCTTGAGCCATAAATCTTGGTTTTCCTTGCTAACTATTTGTTTTGCAGAAATATTATCCTCTTTGGCAAGGGTTTGAAGACCTAGGAGTGCTCAACAATCCATCAACCAGCCATAAGAGCCCTAGCTTCAGTCACTAGAAGGTTGATCCACTTAATTCCAATTTAACAAATTGCATTGCATGTATTTGAAGGAGTTATAGTGCATTGGAAGGTCAATTATCCATCAAACTAGACCTCTAGGCCTAAGGGTTTGCTCTCTTTCCTCATACTCTCCTTACTGTTCTTTGCAGTCAAATCTGAAGCATTCATTTTAACAGTGGGAAAATCTGATCTAAACACCTTAAAAAGCTCTAAAACACATTGGCATAAGTCTATAATCATTTCATACTTAATCTCAAGTAATAAGAAAGACTTGTGTCATTGCTCCTAGAATGTTCAAGTGATTTTGGAGGTCTGACATATAATTTTCTGAGTCTGGTAAAATCTGATCTAAACACCTTAAAAAGCTCTAAAGCACATTGGCATAAGTCTATAATCATTTCATACTTAATCTCAAGTAATAAGAAAGACTTGTGTCATTGCTCCTAGAATGTTCAAGTGATTTTGGAGGCCTGACATATAATTTTCTGAGTCTGATATACATGCTACAGCAGTAAGGAAATACCTTAAGAAGCATTAAAAAGTCATAAGAATTCATTCTCATAACTTAAGGTGTTCCTATATTTCATTTTGTCCTCATATGCAAGTGAGAAGTGGATTGCTCTTGTAATTCTTGGTATCTTGTGTTGGGCTAATCAATAAGCATAAAATATCATTGATCATCTTGCTTTTGTTGCATTGCATAGTACACTTCACTTCTATAAGTCACTGTTGGTAATCTCATCTCAAGAAGATTAACTTGACATTGGCATTCTATTGATATCACTTTGTTGCATCTTACTCCCGTTGCTTCTAATTGATAAGTGACATAAGGAATTGATTGCTAATTGAATAAAAGCATTATTTTGTTTAACATCATTGTGATATAAAGATAATCTTGTGATATCATCTCCTTTGGGTAATATTGTGATCAAAATTGTGATATTGGCACATCTCCTTTGGGTAATATTGTGATCAAAATTGTGATATTGGCAATTGCTAATTGTGTTTTGAAATTATCTTGCTCCATTGGTGTTGTTAATCCTTGGTTTCCAATTTACATATCATATTGCCAAACGATTCATTCGAGCACTTGTTACATTGAGATTGCTAATCATTGAATAGATCTTGAAGTTATTTATATTTGGGCACTTTGTTGATCTTGTTCCATTAGCACATTGTCTTAGTTGAGATCAATGTTGCACGAAGCGGAAGCGAAGTGGAAGCGTTTTTTGGAAGCGGGGACACCGAAGCGTCATTTTCCAAAACTCTGGGAAGCGAAGCGTCCGCGGAAGCGTCTGCTATATATATATTTTTTTATATTTTTTTGCATTTATACTCAAAACAAACATCCCAAATACCAAATTAATTGTAGAAGAC